>JALBCR010001088.1:0-43278 GCA_030710515.1 Abscondita cerata | reverse complement strand
GGAAGTTACGTATTGCTATAGCCGAGGCGAACGAGTCAACAGAAGAGACCTATACGATACGGCGTAGTAAACTAAAGTGACTAGTGCGATCCCAGCAGTTCCGCGTTCCATATGGCGCTTACTCGCATTCCGCCTCGCAGCAAACGCATTAACATTAAACAACAGCGCGGTTATTGTGGGCAAAATAAACCCGTATTCGCAAACTCAACGTAGTTTTTCTCTGATGCAAACCGGCGCCTAGAACTAACCCTCAGCCGCCATGACATATAGGTCATGTGAAATTTTAAAAAGGAGCTGTCAGTTTTTACTAATGGCGTTCGTATTTAATGGAGTACAGACGTGACTTAAAAATTTCCAGCCTACTCTGAATCAAAATTCCGGTTGCTCACATGTTATAATTGATGTATTTTACTCCGTTGGCAAAATAATCAATTAAATTTTTTGTCGAATCATGTGTGCATTCAGGGGCCGATATTAAAAGTATGCTTCCCACCACAGATATCGTTGTGACGTAGCGTGAGACGTTGAATAACCGATAACGGCATGAATACCCGCTGGTTGTTTACTGTTTTTTACTGTTTTAGCGCTTTAGGCTACTACTGTTTATAATTATCAATTTATTTGTGTTATTAGTGTTGTTATTTTTGAACTTTATGCGTTCTTATACCCGTTTGCACCAGTTCTGGTTAAAAATTAACTACAACTTAAAAATTCGCTTTGTTGCACCACTGTTTAACTGCCACTTATGCGTTTAACGGATAAAATTTAACGACAGGAATTAGCTCTGGTTAAACTTTTAACGGTATCTTTATAACCTAATTTTTTTGTATTTTGATTCTGCTTCTGATTTTTTAATTTTTGGTAATATGGACTTTGAAGATTTGGAAGACGTTGAAGAAATTGAATTAATAGAATTTGGTTTGCCTAGACAAGTTTACATAAGATCAAATTATTTCGATTCTCTGGATGATTATTCTTTTCGAAGACGTTTTCGTTTGAGCAGGCATTGTACAGTACAATTGTTAGCATTAATTCAACATGAATTAAATTTCCCATTAATACGTAAGATTTATAAAATTAAAGAAAATCTAGATTAATTTGGTGTTTTAGCAACAATTGTGTCTCACCGATGAATCAATTATTACTATCTTTGAGGTTATATTCAACCGGTGGACACCTACAAAGTATTGCTGATTTTAGTGGAATGCATTTGTCTACTGTCTCAAGGATAGTAAAAGAGTGTCAGAGGCTATTGCTAGGTTGTATCCGAGATACATTAAGTTTCCAAATACAGAAATAGAAATTAAGCAAAGTCAACAGCAGTTTTATAGTGTAGCTTCATTTCCCAGAGTGGTTGGAGCAATTGATTGTACCCACATGAAAATTCAGTCACCTGGTATAAGATGTGTTGAAAATTAATAACTACATTACTAAAATAATTATATTTGAAGGTGGAAATGATGCAGAAATTTTTCGTAATAGGAAACAATACTTTCTTTTCTGTTAATGTGCAAGCAATTTGTAATACTAAATTAAAATGTACAAATTTAGTGGCAAGGTGGCCTGGATCAGCTCACGATGCCACTATATTTCGGCATAGCAACATTTTAACCAATTTGAAAATAATTTGTACAGAAATTGTGTTTTATTAGGTACGAACAAGTAATCGTTTGTTGTTATATGTTACTATTTTATAATTTATATTTTTAAGGTGATAATGGATATTTTAATAATAATTATTTGTTAACGCCTTTGTTACAACCAAGGACTGCTGGCGAACAATTGTATAATGAGAGTCACATTAGGACAAGGAATTGCATCGAAAGATGTTTTGGGGTTTGGAAACGAAGATTCCAATTTTAGCATATGGGTGTCGTTTAAACATAAACACATATCTATCGGTAGTTGTCGCGACAGGTGTAATACACAATATAGCTATAGACATGGGAGATGTAGAGGCACCACCACTACCGGAAGAATTGCAAAATTACATTTTAAAACCAATTGATCGAAAATGGAGAAGTTCCAATTATAATGCGTCCTAATGATATTGAAAGCACTCGTCTGCAATATATCAACTGGTTTACAAATTTGTAAATAAACGTATATTATTAGGCATACAAAATAAAAACACATTGTCTTTACATTATAAGTTTGTTAATTGTTTTTCTTTAATCCTCACTTCTAAATTAAAAAGTATGGTTTCTCTTTCTTCTCTAATTTTGTTTTGTTGTTCTTCTTCAATTAATCTTTTATTTTGATACTCTTCAAAATTTTTTAATATTCTGAGTTGTGTTTGTGCCACTTCTTTTTATTTCTGCCAGGTCTTCATATTTTCTGGCGACACTTGCATTGCTACTTTCGGAAAGCATTGCTTTTTTGATTTTGGTGTGTCTTGCACAGAGTGTTGATCATGAGTAACTTCTTTATTCTGAAAAGAAATAAAACATGTAATTAATTGCAATTACTGAGTATGTAATTACCTTTGAACTGCATTGCTTCACTTCTATTAATTTGTGGTGTAAAGGAAGTTGTAGTTGGGAAGGTTTGTGGTTCCCCCAATCGATCTACAAACAAAATAAGTTACTACTGTTCAAGTACCTTACTTCAATAATATAACTTACTTCTTGATATGGAATTGGAATTTGTTCTCCTTCTTCTAACTCTATAACTGTCTCGTAATTCTGTAGCATACATAACATTACTTAAATAAGTTCTATAGAAAATGTGAATATACTTACATCGCAACTTTGATTTGTTGTTGCCAGTGTGCGATCATCATCAAAGGGATTGTCCAAACCCAAAACGTTTTTTATTTACGATGGACATTGTTAAGTCCAATAAAGGATCGTCCTTAATTGTAGTAACACCCCCGCCCGTTTTGATGGCTTCTCTTTTTCTTACGGCTGCTTCTTTTGTAGTTTTTCTTTTTTGATTTTCAAAAAACCCCTTAACACTAGCGACGCTTCGCCTATTTAAATTGGAGCACGAAGCATTGAATTCTTCCGTTATATCCTCCCAAGCTTGTTCCTTTTCACGCCATGTAATGGCATCCGTTTTTTTATTCTCGATAATATCTTTATAATTAAAAATGATTTTAGCAACCTCGCCTTCTCATCACTTGCAAAGTTTGGAGCTCGCGTTCTTTTCTCGACCCGTCTTCCATGTTAGCACAAAATTATAAAATACCTTTTTCACAAAATATTTCAAATGATCAAAATAAACTCTATGCGCGTTTGTTTTGTAATGGTAATTTTTGGAGGGAGAAGTTCGTAGTCGCTTTCTATTTGCAAAATTACCTGAATTTTATTCTTAGTTTCCTTGGTTAAAATTCAAAACAACCAATCATGCACTTTTGGGATTAACGGAGATAAGGATTAGTGCAAATGGAAATAACCATCAGCTATTATTGAAGATAACGCATATTGTATAATCCTCTTTTCTCAAAAAAAAAACCTGTTTTATGTAGGTATATTCCGAAAATAAACAATGAGCATGAAAACATTGAATAGTCGTTTCTTCTAAATTCGGATAAAAATTTTGTTGTAATAACATTTTAAGAGAAAAAGGTTCTTTTATATATGATTCCGTACCTATAATTTAACAATTCAACTAAAGAATAAACATTTAACTTCAAAAACGATTGCTAATTGCGTTTTATTAATACCGTTTAAAAAGGTTATAAAATCCAAAAATACTTCGTTTTACTAAAATGCTCATGAATAATTTTAAATTTGCCTCAAAAGCTGAATCTGACAAACAAAAATATTACTAACAATTTGCGAGGTTGTCAAACGTTAAAGTAAATTAAGTTTCCATTACTAAACCAATAGCTGGTGCAACGTATTTTATTTTAACCAACACTTACATTTTAACTACTAGTTAGTTAACGGTAACATTTAATCAGAACCGGTGCAAACGGGTATTAGTGTTTTAGTTAAGTATTATGTATATCGGAGATTTCTTACTGTGTTTTATTTAGTATGAGGTGCGCAATTTTGGTTGTAATGAAAGCAATCAGGAAAGCACGTGGATAAAACAGTTATGTTTTTTCGGTTTCCATCACATCCGGACATTTGTAAATTGTGGATAAATGCGTGTCGGAAAAGTGACAATTTTAAAGTTTCATCGGCACGAATTTGCTCAAAACATTTTATTGATAGCGATTATCAACGGCACCTCCAACAGGAGTTATTAGGTTATAAAAACACTAAATGTCGACAATTAAAAGACGTAGTTCCTACGAACATCTTGCCAAATCAAAATCAAGTAGTTCAGAGACAACTGCTCGAAGAAAACGAACTGAGCAAACGGATAGGGCAAAAGTAGTAAAAGAGATATTTAATTCCTCAGATTGCCAAATAACGTAAGTAATTGATTTTTTAAGTGAATAACATAATTAATAATATGTCTTATCAATCTTCTTAGTATTACTAATGATGATGATAAGAATATGTCCGACTTTCAGAATGTTTCAAGTAATTTGATTCTCAAAACTAAGGACATTGGGTAGGTTATTTACTTCAAATAATACCTACTAGTATTAATAGGTTAATAGGGTAAACACGGAAGTGGATGATCGAGATGCAACTATTTTGGACCTGAAAACCAGAAATGCTATTTTGGAGCAACTTGAAGGTGTCTTGAAAGTATTTTCAAAATCGCAGATAAAGAAACTTCGAGAACCACTTAAACGTTTTAATTGGACAGTGGAGGATGTTCAGAAGGCAATTGTACAATATTCAGCTGGACCCAGGGCTTATCGAATACTTTTAAAAAACGGTTTTCCATATCCGGCCGTTTCTACCTTAAGACCAGGGCTTAAAAAAATACACATTACCCCGGAATTTTGACACAGGTGTTACATGTTGTAAACTACACAGTTAAGTTTATTTGAAAAAGTTTCCGTTCTTTCCTTTGATGAAATGAAAATTAAATCATTATACACTTACGATAAAGCTAATGATCAAACCATGAAACCATATTCCCAAGTCCAGGTTGTGATGTTACGGGGCCTATTTAGCCACTGGAAGCAACCAATATTTTTTTACTATGATCGCAAAGTCAGCAGGAGTTTATTAGAAGAAATTATGAAATACGTTGAAGATTGTGGTTTGTAAATTAAATTTTTAAATTTAAATTATTTGTTTATGTTTATTTTTAGGTTTTCATGTGGTAGCTATAGTTAGTGATCTTGGTGGAGGTAATGTGGGATTACATAAGGAATTAAATGTTAATATTAATAAAACATGGTTTTCACATCCGGTGGTTACAGATGAAAAAATTTATGTTTTTGCTGATGTTGATCATGGATTTATTCTTGACAATAAAACGATATCTAAGAAAGTTGTTGCAGAGCTTATTGAAATAACAAGCGTTTCTGATTTAAACATAGCCCATAAAATCTCCCGTGACACCCTTAATCAGTTAAAATAGCCGGACTCTATATCCATTTCAAAAGGTAAATCTAATAGCATAAAATAAAAAATATTACGTATTATTCATTTTCAGGATTTATAATCAGCAACACGTCTCTGAAATTATTATATGAAGATTTAAAGAGACAATATAACATTAAGTATATTTTGACTCACAGGCTCAACCAGGACCATGATCATCCTGATCCCATTGAGTTTAAATATCGATTAAGGTCATATATAATGGGCAGGAATGAAAAGTCTAATTCAATAGCTGACAACGTTGAAGCAGATGATACTATGGATCTTTTAGCTACGGAAACCCATTTGGGTTTTTTTTTTTTGTTATTTTATGTGGGGGGGAGGGTTGGGGAAAAAGGGGGGGAAGAGGTGTAAGGATTAATTTATTTGGTTTTTGATGGAGTAGGGAATTTAGTTGGTTTTGTTTGCCACCAAATACAAAAACCATCCACATTACCTGGATCAAGTACTTCCACTTCGCAATCATTCAGTTGGATCGATCATTTAAGAGGGGGATTTAGTTGGCTAGTAAAAACATACACCAATTTAAATCTATTAATTTTCAGAACCAGGTCATTTAGTACAGAAACGATTAATGTTAGTTGAAGTAGAAGGTTGTAAATAGGTAATGCCAAATTTTGAATGATTAAATCCGTATAATTTCCGATTAATTAATAATTGAAAAACCATAACAATTGCAAATTTATTGTTACGGATAAGCACGAAAATGTAGGATTACCCGCGGACAGTATCAATGTTTTCAATTCTGGGATACGACATCTGTACAACCTTCCTTTCATAAGAACAATAGATTTTTCTGTTAATTATTTACAAATATCCGCCATCTTCAAAAATTTTATTCAAGAAATGCACCAAATTGTAAAGCTGTAGTTCAGTAGAGTAGGTGGAGATGGCCCAAAGAGCTTTTAAAAATGACGATGACGGATGATGTGCGGCGTTGCCACAATGCTTTCGCTTTTGCGAAGTATGTTTTGCTTTGTCGTCATGGCAACGGAAATAGTATCCGCTTAGTTCTTGCTTCGAAGTCTCCTACTTTTAGTGTAATACGAACTAAAAGATAACGTCGCGGTAGTAAATTTTTCTTAGAAATACATATACTTTTATGGGACGCATAAGAATAGCAATTTGAAACCATTGTTTTAACTAAGTTTCTACATTATTTAAATAAAACATACGTTGCGCAGAAGATATACACATTTATGCGACACGAAAGAGGATAGACAAAAAAATTTCTAAGAGTATGTTGTCGCTTGTGATTTATGGCCATAACGCTGTTTTCGATTGGTAATTGCGAGTAACAGACACTCGTAAAGTGCACGTGCACTAAAAACCACCTGATTGATTCTCGAATATAATTTTAAGTTTCATTGTATAAAAAGAAAAAAAAATTACTTTTGTTTAGAACCACGAAAAGGTGACTTTAATTTTTGACGAAAGCACTCAACCGATTGTTAATTTAATCTTATGACGTAGTGAGATTATTAGTACTTTTGTAGTAAAAGACGTTTTCCTATGTTGGAACACTAAATAGCAGTAACATGTTAGTGACTCAGTATTGAATAAAATAATTACGAAACCATTGATAAAACGCATGATTGTTTGTAATGAATGTTACGCTATGCTCCCCGAAATACCTGAGATACAAAAATTATGTTTCGTTACGTGTGTTAGGGCGAAGGTTAGTTTACCTTCGAATTGCTTTGTTGTTATTATATTGGTTACTAACTTAAGACTCTCTGATCTAATAATTTTAAAACGTTTGGAAGCCAAAAGGCATTCCCCAAAAAATGGTACGCGGTAATAGGGTGGTACGGACTGGTACAGAACCGGCAACCAAAGATTGACAGTTACAAATACCATTAAAAACTAATTAGTACAAAATAAATATTCGCCGTCAATCTTCAATTGTAACCACGAAGAAAGCTGGCGCCGGTTATCTTATAATTGAAAAGGTAAGCACGGAAGCGAAAATCTTAATCTCTAGCGGAACCTTCCAGTCACGTATCCGGGCGCTTGGGACATAAAGGTAATTATTTTACAACAGAAATGTGCATCCTAAAATTAACTTAAAATATAAAGGTAATAAATAAATATGCCGACGGAACAACGTGGTTACATATAATATTTTAAGATGTGTTTCTAATATTTACAAAACGATATAGTGGTATTAAACCCATTACGAATTTAATCGGGCGATTGTGTCGAAACGATCTGACGTGTTACGATAAATTTTACTTTTCGTAACTAGTGACGAATTACGTTTCGTAATTAGTTAAGAAAAGTGGGCGAGTTTGTTTCTTCGGAAAAATGAAAACAGGGGTGTAAACTTTTCGGTTTAGATACCGTCGCATACATCCCCATCATATATGATGACGTGAGATTTTGATAAAATAATACGAATACATAGTATTCACTGATTCACTGCAAAAAATGTTAGAAACAATATCCGCCTAATGTAAATTCCAGTAATTGAAGCAATAACAAACATAAAATGCATGAACTTTCTTAGAACAGATCTATCTAGGCAATTTAGTTAACCACGTATTTGGTTTTCATTTGTATTCGGGTATTCGGGTATGTTGATGTCGTGGTATGTTTTAATTCAATTCAATTTACATGAAAAATATATCAAAGGAATTCCTGTACTCTAGTATAACGACTAGATATTAACAGGAAAGAAAAAGTGAAAGTATTAAGAAACAGTATTGAAGAGAGAGCAGAAAGGCGAATTAAAAACAACAGTCAATCTTGCCAAACATTGAATTTCTAAAAGAAAATATATTCCTTTCTTCCGTTGTAAAACTTGCGAAGCCTATGTTACGTACAGATAAAAGCGAAATTATAGTTAATCATCAAAAAGTCTAGATGGTTAAGGTTTTTTTTTCTTTTATGTAGTTCAATTGCTTTCTGTATGTATGGGGGATCTTTGCATTTAAGTCCTTTTTGAATGCTATTTCTAACAATTTCTGGAGCAATACATTCTTGATAAAACTGAATTAGTGCAGGGAGTGTTGCTTTCCAGAACTGTTCGTCTCTTATTATTTCTTCTATAAAAAGTTCAATCTTATCGCTGACATACACAACAAAATAACATTTATCCTTTCGCGATATGTTGAGCTGCCCTTGAATTTGCCAATAATATTCGTGTTTTCTTTTCAATTGCACCAGACCAGTTTTGGTTTTTTCTAAACAAATTTTTCCTTTCATTTTTCAACTATATCGTCAATTTTGTTGGTATTTAATTGAAGTTTAGAAGCAGAAAACAAACACTTTACTTCAATTATCGCATTTTCTTCATGAATAACGCCTGTAATTAAATATATACAGCAATATGGAAAATATTGAAAATGAAAAATAATAAATTACCATCTGGAGACGCGCCCAAAAATCCATGATCTAAATCAACCCACAGCCCAGAGTCACTTACTGTAAGATTAGTTTTTTTCTCGAATAATGATACAGCTACTTTTTCCTTTGCAATACCATATTCTGTTGCTTCAGACCAAAACTGTCTTGATGATAAGCAGGACTTCACGATTGTATGGCAAGGAGTATGTGGTCTTCGTTTAGCTACTTTTCCAAACAACGAAGCGGTTAATCGGTGCTGTCGTTCTAGTACAAAAATTCGTTTCCAAATTGCCCTATGGTTTGGATTTGTATGTCGTCTCTTTGTGCCTCCGTGACCTGAATTTTTTTTATGCATTAAAAGTGTTTGCATTTCGACAATTCTCTTACCGTTAGTCTTTCGATAATATTTTTTACCTCGTTTTCTATCATGTCTGCGTTTTCTGTTTCTTCTACTTTTGGTCCATAATCTGTATTAGGCTTAGATATTTTTGTTTCCACTTTCGTTTTTTTTGCACTATCGTCGGTTGTATTTTCGTCGAAGAGTCTTTTACGAGCTTTCCACATGTTTCTAATTATTCTATCATTGATAAATTTTTTAAAATAAACCCCTGGACTTGAACCAGTTATTTTCTTGTATGGGCTACAATGCCAAGATAGGCTTTTGTTGTACCGAAGAGCAGATAGGCATACTCTATGTTTATATGAACCTCGTTGAATTAGGTTTAAGCGTTTTCCGTCACAGAAACGAGCTATAATATTCATAAGCCTCTCCGCTTGGTTATTATTTTCATTTTCTATTAGAAGATGCGATTTCCGAACTAAAAGATCTAAGTCTCCTAAAACAAGAAAAAAAGAAAATACTACAAAACAGTTAAAAATAGAATGTATAAAAATTACCAACATTTATATAAAGCACTACTCTTACTATAGTAAAGATTAATATTTCATATCATTACCTCTCAGATGGTTATATATCAGTGTTCTTTTCAATTCAGGAATGACACTTGTTTGATCTTCACCTGGTGTATTGCAAATTTCAGAACGACAAGAAGAATGATCGCCAAATACATGGTGAAGCCCATTTCTTAAATCATTTCGTAACTGGTTCACATTTTCACCTTGCCTTTTTGAATGTTCATATATAGAACATTTTGCTCTTTTTGTTAAGAGTTTGATTTTGTTTATAGTCAGCAGTTTTCTGCCTTCTAAACTAATATTTGTGTCGCTCTTCGTGTTCCGTAATCTCTTCCCGTAATTTTTAAGGGCATGATTAGTACACTCAATTTTAATAACATTTCTACCATATGGGACACACTCTTGGATCTTAGAGAAAACACTAGAATCTCCATCCCCAATAAATTTTAAATATCGAAGTCCATATAGTACTTCACTTAATTGGAAACCTTCAACAATTATATTTGACTCCATGCCCGGTGCCGAACCACTCCAATTTTTAAAGCACGTGTGATCTTTTGGTACCGTATTTTTCGCTTCAGCTCTGGCACAAATTGAACAAAATCTATTTTTACTCCAATAAATAAAATTTCTCCTGTATTCTTGCCAATGATAGCAGCCATTCCTGATAATGAATTATAATTTGTGCCATAGGAACGCTTACTCCATGATCCATCTACGTAGACCGTGATCCATGGAACTCCATCTGAGCACAGTCTATTTTCTGCAATGGCTAAATCTTTTTCCTTAATGGCAGCTGCTTCCATTGATTTTACTAATGAATTATCCCATTCCTATAAAATATAATTCCTGTAAACATATAAGTAAAATACTATGCTGTATACTTACTTTCCCTAATTTACTTTCCAGATTATAGAAAACATTTCGATTTATGCATGGTATGTTCATACAACTTAGAAATTCGGTCGTGTGCTCGTAAGTTTGTCCTGAAGCCAAAGTACCCATACTGCTCCTACTGTTACTTCAGAAGTCAACTTATTGGGATTTTCAGTAGAACATTCAAAAATTTTGTCGCAAATATTGCATTGAAATATGATTTGGCTTGTCAGACCTTTTCCACGCGTAATTTCTTTTTTAATGCACAATTTTCCTGTAGTACATATTTGCGAGTGTATGAATTGCAAATCAATTACTTGATTTAGCAGGTATCCTAATTCAACAATCCTATTGCCTTCAATCACTGATTTTAGTTTGGGCTGCAATTCCGACTCGATTTGTAGTTGATGTTGGTCAACACTAGAATAAATTAACATATATTTAAATGCATAAATATCTGTTATTAGTAATACATTCAATTTGTTTACTATAATACTATTTACCTTAACCATTCTTCATCTTTGGCTAAATCAGATTCTAATTGAGTAGCTTCGAATTTCTCCATTTTGGCTACATTTTTTCGCTGATACGAATTCTTATTCCATTTTGGAACTCTGAAAAATAATTTTGGTATTATATTGGGTGGCGCAAACATGACATCGGATCAACTCGCGCATTGGTTGTCGCCAGGTTATATATAGCATGTCAATATATTGTAGAGTAGTTTAGAAGATATTGCTAATTCTGAAATACAAATAATAACTACATCAACTGTCTGCTACAAACTAACTTGAAGTAATTTACCATATATTTTTATTATTTCAAACCTTAAAGAAAATATAGTGTGTTGTATTTAAAAAAAAAGTGTAAGTTAATGCTGCCATGATATTTTGGAACACCCTGTATAATAAAAAATAATGTTTAAATGTACACTACTCAAAAGGTATACTAAGTGTGACCAATGTTAAAAGTGACATCTTTTTTTCCCAATGATATTATCCTCTGATGTCAGAAGTTTGAGGCATCTTGTACATTTAACAAGAACGCAATGAAAAAATTAAAGAAATTTTGTTGAAATAAATGTAAGTGCGTAATCAACGGTATAAGATAGTCTACTTATGTTGTACGATAATGTTCGGCTTCCCAAGCTGAAGAGTTGCTGCTACAACCTACATTGTCTATATCAATAATGCTGGTGTCTGTATCAGGACAAGTACTATGTGTTTCTAACACTCTGTAACATATCATTAATTAAACGTGTTAATGAATCACTTGCATGAATTATACATACCGAGACTGGCAGTTCTCAATATTTCGAGATGACGGAATATCACTACTACAGTCAGCAATTGTTCTTTACAACGTTTGAATGTGAAGAGAAGTTAGAGTTATCATCCATTCTGTAAATATTGGTAAACAATTACAATTAAAAGCATCAGCATTTTTTTAATAATTAATACTAATAGCAGCATTCACCGGCGCCCATATGAAAGTTTGTAGGGGGCTGAACGTGAAGCTATTGCATACTACATTTTGTATATTTTGGAAGACGAATGCATAATTTTAAGCAGCTAAAAGTTCCATTTTAAACCCTGTTTAAAAATCTATTACTACTACTAAAAAACTAGGCCACCGTATTTAAGGTATATAAAAAATAACACATTACTCTAATTACTTTTATTGAAACCAGTGAATATATAGAAACCAAAAGCAAGAACAATGTCTTTGTGTTTCAATAAAGAAAACAAAGTTAAGATGTCTTAAAGAAGCAAAATTTTAATATTTATCAGAAAAAGCAAATTGTAAGTTTCTTTTCTTCTTTCCGAACAAGTCAATCACTTTTTCCTCAAAGTCAGTATTCTTCGCTCTTTTCTGTGGACACTAAGAAGGCACAAGCTTGACAGACGATCCTCGCCAGTAGTGCTCCTCAGCCACGTTTTCACTCTACGTAGTGTGCTGAAGGAACGCTCTACAGTGCAAGTTGTCGGGGGTATGGTTAGGTAGAATATAATCATTTTTCTTACTGCTGGGTAGAACGTAGTTTCTTCAAGTATATTATGAAGCCTTATGTTTTCTAAACACTCCTTATCTACCCACACATCATACCATAATCTGGCTTCTGCTTCCAAGTTCTCGATTTTATAAAAGTTCTGTAAACTTTTTACATCTCTCATAAAATCTTCTTTTTTTTCTTTTTTCATTAGATGTGGGTGAAGAATTCCACCTTTGAAAGGTATGTCATTGCCTTTTTCAAACCTTGTGTTTAATGACGTGATTATAGAATCCATGTATGGATTGTAAATTGCCACTCTGAAATAGCCTTCCGGAGATGAGCACTGGACATTGGATCTATGTTTCTGCCTTCCAGCTAATCTTGGGACTTTGATATCTATGTCAAGTTCTTCACAATCTTCTTTTACTGCATCGAAAATATTTGCAAATTCGTCATTGCTTCTCTCTGCTTCTGAAAATTGGCTAGTAGGTCAGTGTTGATGTATCTGTAGACTGAGTGGAGATCTATATCTGCGTACTGCAGTTTGTTGACTATCGGTTCTAAATATGATGAATATCTTGAGATGATGTGTAGACAAACAATAAATGTAGTTGAGGATGTTGCGCTGTCTAGTTGGTTAGCTCGTGATCTAGTATCTTGATTTTTTCTCGGTCATTTGCAAGATAATTGAGACTCTCTTTTATCACCAAAAATTTTCTTTGAACACCCTGATTGATGTATATTTGTGTGACCACCTCGTTTCACAGAACATTGGAATGTTAGGTATTGTTTTCCTACGCAATACACTTTCTCTAAAGAACTTGATAACTTCTTTTATTGTTCCAACAGTATTACGAATTTCCTGAACATTGTTAAGGTCATTAACAACTAAGTTAAGTCTGTGAGATGCACAGTGGAAATAAACAGCTGAAGGATACTTTTCTCTGATTCTAGCCTGCACTCCGGTTTCATGGCCTGCCATTGTTGAACAGCCATCAAAGCCCAAGCCAATTAATTTATTCATGTCAAGTCCCAAGCGTTCAACAAATGTTAAAATAGATGAAGAAATTCCCTCAGCATCCAATATATACAGCTCTGTAAACCCTAAAACTCTTCTTTCACGGTAAAGTTCGATTTCTCGTCTATAAATCTTACTCCTACCGACAGTTGTTCTCTACCACTTACATCAGCCGTTTCATCAGCCAATAATGAAAATGCAAGTGATCTATTTACATCATCAACAATCTCTTGTTGTAACACAGAACCACATGTACTTATTAAATCGTTTTGAACTCTGTGTGATGTGTATTTGGCTTTTCCACTATGGTTTTGTAAATGATCCTCCAACACTTTGTCACCCGCACTTACTCTGAATAAAAGTAGATCTTCAAAATTCCCTTCTTTCGATTTCTTTCCTCTAATGGATATGTCATGAGTACCACAAAAATTACAGTTGCAAGAATTGATTTAAGTTTTTTCTATTGGCATTTACAAGATCCCACTGTCTAACTGCTCGATTACGTTTTTCTTTTTCATTTCTATCGACTCACAAAAACTTTTGGCCTTGCTTGTAGATTCGAGATGCCAACTGCTCCTTTCATGTCCTCGAGCATCTTCATGAAAGTGTTTGTAGTCTTGGTGAGCCTTTATCACAAAAGCACCAAATATTCCTCTTTTTAAAAGTGGTTTGAAAAGAGTACAAAACTTGCAAAGCCCTCCCTTCAACTTTGGTGAGTATACTAGCCATGAGTACTTTTCAAGCCAAGTTTTTGAAAATGCCTTTTTATGGTTTTGTTTTCATCGATGTCCTTCTTGAAGTCATGCGACGAATTTCGAGCACGTAGGTTAGTTAGTAACTGATACTTGACTTCGTCTGGCACTGAAACTGAATGGTTTATGTATTCGCCCAAATCAAAGCTGTGATCAACAGATAACGAATGCAGTTCCTCCGCCTTGTTGACAGTAAAAATGTTTTTGGGTTGTTGACGTCATCTCTCTCAGTTGTGATATCAATTGGCGATGTTACTGAAGACTGGCACGGTGTAAATACATCAGGCTCTTCGACGGAAGAACCGAAGTTGACGGATGACAAAAGTCCAAACCAGTAGAACTATCACTAATGGTGGACGAAGATGGTGGCAATGAAACGCCTGATGACTGGGAATGATGGGGATCCTGTTTTTCAGATAACGCGAAGCTAGAAGCTGATGTTGAGAGTGAACTAGAAATTGTTGTGGGACGCACTTTAGAAGGTATTGGATCTGGAGCTTTTGGTGACTCGTGGAGATTCCTTTTCTGTGCAGTAGAAACATCTTTTGTTTTTGTCCAAAAAAATGTCTGATATCCATCTCTGAAATAATTCAAATAAATTGGTATCAATGTTTTCACCGTAAATTAACTAGTTTGTATTATCGTAAATAAATGAACACTGTAATTATTTACAGTGTAATCACCGAAAATTCACTAATTTAGCCAGTTTGAAATCAAAATGGACAAAATATGCAGATCTCTCATATTCGTACATTACTAATTAAATATTAAATCATTAAAGTTCTGTATTCGTATTCATTCTGACTCAAGATTTAATATATAGGTGAATGCTTACCTGAAAAATTATAAATACCTATTCGGAGCCCATGAGACGAAAGACGAAGGACGGGAACGGGCACTTTCTGCGAGCACACAACACACAGTGATTACTTTGTCATCTAACCAAACACTGACAACAGTGACACAATCTGTTGCGTTGTGTTGGCGCGTGGGCTTATGGGATGACGCATCAAGGTTGCGCGCTTCTCCAGCCACGCATTTTTTAAGACCGCAATGGCAGCGACTCGCATGCTTCAAGTTATAAAATAATTAAATAAATATTTACATAAATAAATAAATATTTTAGTCTTAAGTCATATCCTACAAATTACCGACATTTTAATGAAGCTAGGGGGTGCCGCGGCCCCACCTTGCCCCGGGTATGGGCGCCGATGGCAGCATTAAATTATTGAATAAAAATATTAACTTACTGGTTCAGACGTTGTTTCCAATATACTTTCATGCTCTTAGCACGTTTGTTGTTTATAATCTTTTCGCAATACTTTAGGCATGATTGCTATTGTACTCACAAATACACGCTCTCACTGTTCTAACAATCAAACTAAGGGTAGACTCCGCCGTTTGTGCTTTTACGCCGGTTCGTACATTATTTGCGTAAAAACATACGTTCAGCAGAAGATATACAGTTTTATGTGCGAAGAAGGAGGATAGACAAAAATTTCAAGTGCACGTGGACTGATACCCACCTGATTGATTCTGAAATATAATTTTAAGTTTCATTATTTAAAAAAAACTGTTTTGTTTAGGGCTACGAAATATCACTCAAAGGTGACTTTAATTTTTAATTCCTATCTTCTATTTCAAAATCCATTAGACATTAGGCAACTGCCTTGAACATATATTTGGAGATTACAAAGAAAACAGTTTTTTTTCTAAAACAAGCTGCAGATATTCCTGAGAACTTTAAAACTAATTTTCTTTACAGTGTTCGTAAAATAGCTGATAAATTGAAGACTTTATAATATGCAACTTTCATATGTGTGTCTGGTCCTAAGTTATTTTTGTATTGGTTTATTAGTGTCCACATTAAAATGTTATTACTACCCTAATACTGTTTGTGTGTGGATGAAGGTAAATTGTGTAGAACTGAATTACAAACAACATTTATTTAAAATTTATTATTTCTTATATTTAAAAATTAATCAAACGGATTCGTATATTTTCGTAACGAAGATGTAAACAGATTCAAGAGATAACTGACTATAATAAACAATCCGATATAAAATACGATTAACAACAGTAGTAAGTTGTCATTCACTTGCAGATGTTTGGGTGAATCAGCCAGGCACGTGGCTAGACGTGGTTTCATTTTCATTTCAACAATGATAAAAAAATATCTTCTTCGATACGTAAATAATGTGCAGTACGATGTGCGTTAGTTATGTATTCTAAGTAACTGAAATATGCAACTTTGTTATCTTATTCTAAGTAGCCGCAGGTACATTGATATCAACCGATGTTATAAATACATGCGTTAGAAAGATAAGCTTCAGTTCGTAATAAGTTTAAGTTAGCTTTAATATTGCTGCACTTATAATTGACTCCGTCAATTCTTGTGATTTTAATAAAAGTTTTTAAAAACAAGTTTTGACGTATAAATATCAAAACTGGCGCAGTCGGTAGGATTTGTCGAAAAAGCAAATATTATACGCTTTTTGAATTTTTAAATTCTTAATCGACGATCCAAAACAACGTTCCACAACGGAGTAATCCCACTGAAGAACGAAAAATAACGTGGAAAATCAGTAGAAGCCGATTTCACCGATATCCAGAGAGAAGCCTTTCCAAACATCGAAAAGCCGTATCCTGACCCAGCATCCAGCGACGCAGATCTCACGGGCTAACATCGCCACGGTTTGACCTGCTTCGACATCAACTCCTGGTGCTACAGCTGACTATCGCAGTCACCGTCTATTGAAGACATGAACTTAATGTAAGTTTTAAAGTGATTATATAAAATTTAAACAAAAATAAATTCATAAATTCACTTATAATCAAAAACCGTACTAACGTAGAATTAATTTAATTATAAGTTCATATTAAATCGTTGTAAGCAAGACGTTTGGTGTATTGATTATCAATACTTAATCTCCAAACATACTAACGATTTATGAGTAGGACCCTGAATTAGGCCCCACTAATAATAATAATAATATAATAATAAAACAAAGAAACTTTAAAATAAAATTTGTGCGAATAGATGTAATTAACGCTGGATTCGTCTGAATCGGATCTCGAATTAGAACCAATAGTCTTAAGTAAACGTCCTTTGGAAAATACCAATTCCTTAGAAGATTTGACTAATTTGTTTGAAAATTTAAAAGTTAATTTTGAGATGTCTACATCAAATGAAAATTTACAAACCCAACCGGCAATGACTGGTTACCCTATCGGATTTCACACTTCATTACTTAATGAAATCCCTGTATTCTCAGGGAATCCCTCGGAATTATCAGAGTATGTAAGAGCAGTTGAAGATATTTTCAACCAATTTTGGCAAATACAACAACCACATGCTTATATAAATAAACTTTTGTTGTCCGCCGCCCGTAATCGTCTTAAAGGTGCAGCTTTAGAAGTTGTTACCGGACAAATTTTCCATTCATGGGAAGCCCTTAAAACTTTACTTATCGAAAATTTTGGTGACCAAAGGTCCGAATTAAATTTAAAAATAGATTTATCCGTCTCAGACAATATAATAAAGAATCACCAATTGATTTCTACAATAGATGTAGATCCTTACTTGCTATTCTAAATTCGAAAATTGCCCTTAGTAACGATACCCAAATGATCAAAGATCATAAACTAATTGAGTCAAAAAACTTAACCCTCACTGCTTATACCAGCGGATTAACAGAACCATTAGGGTCTTTCATTAGAAGTCGAGCACCCCAAACTTTAGAAAACGCGTTAGCTTTCGTAAAAAGTGAACTAGACATTAGATACTTTCAAAACCTAAACAGTAAAATACCACAACAACCAACTATAAACTTTTACAATCCACCTATCAGACAAACGTCAAATTCACAGAGACAACCACATCAAACGTATTACCACCCTCAACAACAGTTTCAACAAAGTCCATCGAGGTTTATAACCCAACAACAACCAGTTCAAAGACTTCCTAATATTCCACCACAAAATTTTCCCGGATTTAAACCAAATTATGCCAAGCCCGGTCAAAATGTTTTTAAACCACAGAGAAACTTTCAACCCAGTTTTAGACCTGAACCAATGGAAACCTCCACTATGGCAAAACGTCCTGCATCTCAACAATTGTCGAGACCAAGACCACTACAATTTACCCCAACTTTTCAAAACAACAACGCACAACAACCAACATTCCGAAATCCCAATCAACAATTATATTATACTGATTTAGTTGATTCAGAATACCCGCACACGAATAACCCTAACGTTGAATACCAAACCTTTGAAAATTTAGAAGATGACAATTTACCAAATTTTGCAGACTACGATCCCGATGTAAATGAACCAAATTATTCAGAAAGCGAAAATTTTTGCGTAGCTGCCTCGGATTAGAATCATTTCATATTAACCCGTCACCTGTTTTACCATACATATTGATCCCCAATTCAAACCAAAATTACTCATTGACACTGGCAGTTCCAGAACAATATTATCTCCCGAGTTTGCATACGAACATTTTCCAGACAGAATCTTTGAATCCCCTTTCGAGATCACTACAAGTCACGGAACAACACAACACAATTTAGTAGCTAAAGTTCCAATACCTGCTTTGTTTAACCAAGAGGAGATCACCTCGTTTACTTATTCAATTTCAACCCCTGCTATGTCGGACTCATAGGTACTGATTTATTGACAACACTATCTGCCCGAATCGATTATCTTTGGAATCACATTCAAACAGAACAGACAACAGTCCCATTTTATGTTAACGAATCAGAAGAAGAAAAAGAAATCAAAAAAGAAATCATTGTAATTTCAACGAAATTCAACCAAAAACAACTTTAAAAATTATTACAATTTCTCCCAGAACGGAACTAGTAGTTAAATTGCCAGCAATCGGAAAAGATGGCAATAAAATTGCCCCAAAATTAAATTTCGCCGAACACGTTAGTATGCCTTCAGCAATAGTAAAATTGAAAAAAATTGGTTTACTACAACCATTATTAATACATCAGATCAAGAACATACTTTGGCTATTAACCGTCCCCTTTTGTTGAAGATTACCCCAAAATAGAATCTAAAAATGACGAAAACATTTGCTTAAATAATATTTTTATCAACAAAAATTCCTTAATAACCAATCTAAAAGAAAACTTACGTATAGATCACCTCAATGACGAAGAAAAACTTTACTCACTAATTTATGCGTCGAATATAAAGAAATTTTTATGATTCAAACACCCCTTATCTAGAACTACCTTGACAAAACACCATATACGGACTAAAACAGACAACCCCATTTTTACAAAAACATATCGCTATCCACACGTACATAGACAAGAAGTAAAAACTCAAATAGATCAAATGCTAGAACAAAATATTATAGAACCAAGTGAATCACCTTATAATTTTCCAATATGGGTAGTTCCCAAGAAACAAGACGCTTCGAAAAACAGAAATGGCGAATCGTCATAGACTACCGAAAACTCAACGAACAGACTATAGACGATAAATTTCCTCTTCCCAAAATTGAAACAATTCTTGACAATTTAGGCCGTGCCAACTATTTTACCACTCTCGATTTGGCATCCGGTTTTCATCAAATCGAGATAGAAGAAAAGATCGCGAAAAACCGCGTTTAGTACTGAAGAAGGTCACTATCAATTTCGACGAATGCCTTTCGGTCTCAAAATGCCCCTGCAACTTTTCAGAGAATGATGAATACAGCATTGACTGGCCTCACTCCGACTCAATGCTTAGTATACTTAGACGATATAATAATTTTTGGAACGTCTCTTCACGAACACATCCATCGTTTAAAAACGTTTTTCAACGATGCCGTGAAGCTAACGTCAAAATTCAATTAGACAAATCTGAATTTTTAAAGAAAAACGTAACTTATTTAGGACACATTTTAGGACCCGACGGAATAAAACCCGATCCCTCAAAAATCGCAGCAATTAAAAATTTTCCTATTCCAAATTCAAAATCAGAAATAAAATCATATTTAGGTTTATTAGGCTATTACCGTAAATTCATAGCAGATTTTGCAAAATTACCAAACCTATGACTCAGTGTTTAAAAAAGATGAGAAAGTTATTCACAACGAAAAATTTATAGAATCATTTGAACATACAAAAACTATCTTGACCAATGAACCATTACTTCAATACCCTGACTTTTCCAAACCGTTTGAACTGACAACAGACGCATCAAAATTTGCCTTAGGTGCCGTTCTATCTCAAAACCAAAAACCCGTATGTTATGCCTCCCGTACTCTTAACGAGACCGAGCAACGATATTCCACAATAGAAAGAGAACTGTTAGCTATAATATGGGCAACAAAACAATTTAGACCTTACCTGTTTGGCACAAGATTTATCTTATACACCGATCACAGACCGCTAGTTTGGCTCAGAAACCTGAAAGAACCTAACTCAAAATTAACACGATGGTCTCTTAAACTCGAAGAATACAATTTTGAAATACGTTATCGACCTGGAAAAGAAAATAAAGTAGCGGATGCTTTGTCTCGAATTTCACTAAACCCTCTTTCTATTAACGACACTAGACAAGACTCTCTACAAACACCTGAACCTCAACCTGGACCCTCCAGCATAATGCCCGAATGCGGAGAACCACCTAACATAGAAGACCTCTTTGACATACCGTTGATTAACTTAGATGAACCTATTCAACATATGACTACCCAAAATACTTCAAATGTAAATGACAATCAATCATTAGTCGATACAATACATACCCAACTTGAATCAACTACAGCAATAGGTATTACTGACAAACCCCTACAATACTTCAAACACCAAATCGAATTCATAAAACTAGCATACCTAAGAAAATAGAAGTTCTCAGTTTTGACGACAATCAGTTAATCAAACTATATATCGATCCCTCAACCGTAAACGACAAATTTAATGAATTACTGATAGATTTTTGTTTACCCAACACTAAATATTATTGTTACTTTCCCGACGAAGACCTTTATAAAGATTTCTCAAATTTCATAATCCCAATTTCTAACGAAAATACGCCCAAGTTTTTCAGAAGCACATCACAAGTTACTTACGTAACTAATAAGGACGAACGATTATACCAAATTTCAAACTATCACGATGGAAAAACCAACCACCGTGGTATTCGGGAAACCGAAGAGCATTTAAAACGACAATACTATTGGAAAAACATTTCAAAAGACATCGAACATTTTATTAATAATTGCCAAACTTGCAAAAACAGAAATATGTCCGTCATCCAATTAAACAACCCATACAACTGACCCCAACCTTCAACAAACCGTTCCAAAATATACACATAGACATTTTCGAAATAGACAGACAAAAGTTTTTAACCATAATTGACGCATTTTCAAAATATACACAAGCATATCCCTTAAAATCAAGAAACACAATTGACATATTGGATCAACTCGTCAACTTTATCTCTACGTTTGGAGCCCCAAACGCTATTGTGGCTGACAACGAGTTTGACACTTCATCAATAAAAATTTATTAGAACAACATAAGATATTCATTCATATTACAACGCCTTATAACCATAATTCTAACTCTCCTGTCGAGCGTGTTCACTCTACTCTGATTGAACACTACCGAATTTTGAAAGAACGATATCCGGTTGAGTCACCAACAAAATTAATTCAGTATTCTATTATTGCTTATAATAATTCCATACACTCTAATTTGAGTTACACTCCTCATGAAATATTGTTTGGACATACCGAAGCTAGAAACCCCTTTGACATTGATTTTAATAAACACTTTCTCGAAACCTACGTTAATAACCACCAAGAAAAACTACACAAACTTTACGAACAATTGACAGAATCTCAAATGTCCACCAAAGAAAATCAAAACACCAAAATCAATAGCAAGAGAAATCCCCACATTTTCAAGGTTAACGACAAGGTATTCGTACGAAACTCCCGAGCTAGCAGAAGTAAATGTCAGCAACGATTTGTAGGTCCATTCACTATAACAAAATTACTAAACACGAAACGTGTTACTTAAAATCGGTAAACTCTGATCAAACAATTAAAAGGCACTTAAACGAATTATTACCATTCACAGACTCATCCTCATCTGTTATCGAACTATCGCCTCCTACGCCGAAGTTACCATAACAGACATCAAAGACAACCCAGGACTATACCCCTTGTCAAAAGGTAAAGCCCTCCTACAAGTAAGCACATGGACCCTGTATAAAGTATTTGATTATTCTCCTACAATAATTAGCTATTTAGATTTAAAAGACAGCATATTAAAAGTAGTTAGATTACTTAATGATAAGTTCTTTGACGTACAATATAATAATAGGACAGTATGCCAAAATTACGATTGCAGTAAGATATCTTTCGAACAGGATCACATTCCTTTTAGCTATAATAACCAGTTACAAATATTACAAAATTACTTAAACGAAGCCGATAGATTACTAGATCAACTATTTCCCCAAGAAATTTCGAGAAAAAAAGATCATTAATAGACGGACTCGGAAGTGTAATAAAATTTATAACAGGAAACCTAGACTCTTCTGACGGCCTTAAATTTCAAACCCAAATAGAAACATTATCAAAATCCACCAATCAACAGAAAACTATTTTACTTGAACAGGCACAAATTTTAGATACCTCCATCAAAATATTCTCAGAAAATATAGAAAAATCACCATAAATCAAAAGACGCTAAACAAGAACCTAAACGATTTAATCCTCAACACTAAATTAAAAGTTAACGAAATATTGGGTACTCTTTCAACTAACGCTCTACTAGATCAATCAATTCAGTCTCTTCAATTATTCATTAATGCTTGGTCTAATCTCGAAACTTCCTTAACCTTTGCACAAAACCAACAGTTACACATATCTCTTATTGACAACAATGACCTCCTAACTACTCTAACGAACGTATCTCAACAACTTATTGAACTCCAACTACATACCCAAAAACACTGTCATTGCCTTATCCAGTAAATACCCTAACATTATCGTTTTACGAATCCATTATTCAATTAAGGATATACCAAAACTTGCAACATTCACTTTCATATACGAAATACCCTTAGTAGAAACCTCCGCAGACTACCAATACATACAATTAATACCATTTCCAGCATATAATGGAAACAATTACTTCCAAATGACTTTACCCACATACCAAAATATTCTCTTCAAGACCGATGCAAGTATTCCACTTGAAGCTAACCACTGCCGACAACTTCAAAATCATTTCTTTTGTAAACAACCTTATCATTTTTCTATACCGAACGAAAAACTCTGTGAAACACAGTTATTAGCGTTTACAGCAAACCAAACCTGCCAACCGTATTTTTCCATTTAAGTAACTACAAAATTTCACAAATAGATAAATCATCATGGATTTTAAGTACACCCGAAAGTACGATAATTGACTTACAATGTCCATTTTCAAGATCTCGAAAAACTATATTAGGTTCCTCCCTGATTCAAATCACTAATGGTTGTTCTGTTATCATAAATGAATTGCATACTTTATTTACTCTTGATGTCATTATTAAAAAGAAGTAAATCAAATTTCAATAAATAAACTACAAATTCCTGTTCGCCAAAGTGATGTTATACATTCAAACATCTCAAAATTGACTTAACCCATGTTAATATGCATATGTTACGAGAAAATCAAATCGAACTGCAAAAACAAAGAAACATTTTGTCTAATGTGTCGCCTGTAAATACGCATCTACCTGTAATATCAATCATCTTAACTGTTACAGTAATAATTTTAAGCATTGTAATAATTATATGTATTTTTAAATGTAAACGTAACTCCTTGATTTATAAATTACGAAAATTGCTTTTAAATAACGAAGACGATGAAACCGTTAAAGATAATCCTATTCATTTAATATAATTTTATCTTAAGAAAAATATTATGTAACATTAATATTTTTCATTCTTGCAATGGAGGAGTTATGTATTCTAAGTAACTGAAATATGCAACTTTGTTATCTTATTCTAAGTAGCCGCAGGTACATTGATATCAACCGATGTTATAAATACATGCGTTAGAAAGATAAGCTTCAGTTCGTAATAAGTTTAAGTTAGCTTTAATATTGCTGCACTTATAATTGACTCCGTCAATTCTTGTGATTTTAATAAAAGTTTTTAAAAACAAGTTTTGACGTATAAATATCAAAACTCGTTTACAATTCAAATTCGAAGTGAAGAATCGGCAACATCGACATACGTAAAAATGTTAAAGTAGTACCCTTGTAGTACAATCGACACCGCCACCTCTTAGAATAATATTTTATGAATTCAAGAATCGATCTGCTTGTTGGCTAGGCAATTTTAACTCAATTATCGGATAAAATGCGACGTCAGCGCCATCCGTGGATGTTACGAGTTTTACACAACCTGATGCCCCTCTTAAGTGAAGGTGGTTTGTGCAAACCATCAAATGAATTAATGTGTAAGTTTAAGGAACTAGAAAATATTCGAAAACTTTAATAGTTGTGACCTTAAAATAGCAAAAATATTTGAAAACATTACTGCACATAAGCACAAATGTGGACTGTGACGAAACATAAAAATTATTTTTAAATCAAGAATTTTTTTAGGATTAGACAATTAAATAAAGATCTAGTTGACAATAGAATATCACGGAAAAGAAAAATGACTAAAATAGTTTTATAATTAGATTAGATAATATTTGAACCGTTTATTGTTAAATGAAATGTTGCATATTGCAAACATTTTGTCAATATGTAACTTTGAACTTTTGATTTTACTGAAATATATTTAATACGTTTCAATGAAAAACAGTATGTATTTGTACCAACGGTTCTAAAGTAACTGAAGTTTGATTTATTAAATTTTAATAACGAACGATTTGTTTATTTTAATAGACATTTTAGTTTCTATTTGTCAGTTGTGTTTACATTTTTAAATAATTATATACGCGCGTTTTTATAATGCAAATAATGTAAAAATAAACGTTTTCTTCATGAATTTCCATTTATTTTAATTTACATTTCGTTTTCTATTATACAAAATAAATGTATATAGTAATTAATAAGAAAATAATGATAGAAAATAGAATAAAACGTGAATTTCATTATTATCATACAATAGTGCGAGAAATATGCATTCGAAAGATTTATTTAAGTAGTCTCCACGTGACGTTATGCGCAAACCGTGACTTATTTTAGTCAGTTGTGTGTCATATCTCTAAGCGTATTTGTATCATGGTGTGCATTACCATCAAGATTGTCTACACCAATGTCATTGATTTGATTAACATATAGTTGATGTGGTTCAGCTACTGGAATGTCATCATTGTTGGTAATAGCGATGTTGTGTAGAACTGCTGTTGCAATTATAACCGTTTGCACTGTTTCCAATCTCAACTCTAAACGTAATACTGGAAATCGTCGTTTCCATACCCCATACTGCCTTTCGACAACATTTCTTGTTCGAATCTGTGATTCGTTGTAACAATGTTCCGGTCTTGTTACAGGGTTTGCTACAGGGATCATTAAATACTTTATTAATGTATAGCCTGAATCGCCTAATAAGAATGATTTGTCAAATAGTCCTTCCTCAAATTGGGCCTTCAACCTGCAATTTGCAAAAATGGTTCTGTCAGATGCAGCACCTGGCCACCGTGCTACGATGTTGATAATTTTTAAGTTGGCATCTGAAACAGTTCGCACGTTTAAAGAAAACCACCCCTTTCTGTTCCGGAAATGCTCAGCATTATCTCCACCTATAATTAAGATATAATTACAATGAAACATAATAAAATAAATAACCTGTTACCAAGAGAAATTATTCTAATGTGAGTACAGTCAATAGCGCCGATCACATCTGGAAACCGAGCTATCTGTAAAAATTACGTTTTGCTATCGACAACTCTTCTTCTCCGTTTGGCATCTTTATGTAGTGTGGAGCCAAATTAGCTATGGCCTCTGAAACATCTTTTATCGCACGACATGCCGTACATTTATGAGTACCACCAAAGTCAGAAGCAACAACCACAAAACTACCCGTTGCATAGAACCGCAAGGTTAACAGCAACTGCATCAAGGGGTTGAGGGCATGGTTTCTATAAAGACCAAATATAAGACAACCTGAACGAATATCTGACTTTTATTGATACTCACAGATTGGTTAGGTGTTCAATGGACTGATGTATTTCACATAATAACATTTCAACAGAGTTTTTGATAATCGAAAACGATTCACAAATTCTTCATTATTCAACAAGGCCATATAATTTGCCCTTTCCCTTAATAATCTCTTTCTTCATCATCTGTTAGTAATTCTTCAAATATAAAATATAAATCTTCATCCATAATTTTAACTAAAAGCACTTTAATTTATTTAAGGTTCTTTTCAGTTGCCGTTGTTTAAACCATAATCTCTAGCTTGCGGTACTCTTTCTGTAGTTTAACTTAATTGCTACTCATTTCAGTTTAATTTTCAGTTTTTCATTTACCCGCACCTATAAAACCAAGATGTTTGACAATCTGTAGGTTAAACTACGGTTTGTAGTTTAAACTCGACCTATAATACTGGTCCTTAGTACTACTGATTAGAATGCGAAAAGTATTTTTTAACGTTCTAAATCATAATATAAATTATGTTGTATACTTGAAAAGAACCGTGTGTGTTGCTTATTCATATTAGATTAAAATACATAATTAAAGAATTATTTTTACTGAAATAAATGTTTGGTTTAAATTACTTTCTGAGCGTTGCCTATCGATGAAATTTGAAAATTTCCAACTTGATGATATACCAAAATATTAGGAATGCTATTAACTTAGCAGTAAAAACGTGCAATCAGGATTTAAAGTTATGGTTAGAAGAGAAGAAATTAAGAATAACTGGTAGCACCTGTTATTCTTTATATACATACTGCTCTAATTCAAACCCAGATTGGGATAAAAAAATTAAACAAAAATTAAATAACAATTTTAAAGTGAAATACCTTTACTGAATATGGTAAAATTGAAGAAAAAAAATGCTACTATCATTCAAAATGCTGCAAAAAAAATGTTGAAAAACTGGGTTTAATAATAAATCCAAGTTTTCCATGGGTAGTTTTAGTCATGATGGAGTAATAGTGGAAGGTGGAATCATTTCGGAATTTCTGGAAATAAAGTGTCCAATCTCTGGGGCGAGTTAAACAATAACGCACATTTACAAGAACTTCCCTTTATATATTACTCAAATGACGAGCCCTGCTTAAAAAAAAGCATACTTACTATGGTCAGGTGCAGTTAGGGATGTGTCAGTATGCAAATTTGTAATATATTGTTCATATGACAAAACATTTGTTGTAATACCTGTTAAACGTGATAGTGAATTTATATATGACTTAATGACAAAATTAAATTTTGTGTTATTTTATGTATTATTTGCCACAACTGTTACATTTGAATATAATCTAAAATAAAAATGTATTAATTTAGGTATTTATTTATTTATTCGTATATATTATAAGCAATTAAATAAGTTTACAAAAATTTATTTTGGCAAGAATTGGACTGTCCAAGTTAGTTAAACCCACAGCAACTATAAGTATATTTTCTACTGAGGAAGCAAAGACCACGGTATAGTATTTTTAAGAACTCTAAAGTTTTTTATTCTTTGGATGGATCTCTCCACATGAACACGAGCTCTAGCTATTTCAGCTGTTCTTTCAGCTTCCTTCTTTGATAGCTGCTGATTTTTTTTCAAAATGGAGGTCTAATTAGGCTTATTAAATTTTGTGCACACTCTTCTTCTATTAAAACCTTTATCTACCATAATTGCATCGAATGGTTCTAATTTTTGAAATTAAATTTTCACAATTAAAAATTGTTTTATCAGAGGTGCGACCACCATAAGCATCACTTAAATAAGTTATCAAGCCTGATGGTGCTACTCCGATTAAGAATTTGCAGGTATGTTTACCTTTATAATAAGAATATGTTCGGATCCTACAATTTAGACACTTGCTCGCCTGAATTGGAACTTCAGTGCAGTCTAAGACTATTCTAGTATTGTTAAAGGTAGAAAAGCAAATAGGCATGTTATGTCTAATTTCATCTCTCTCTGGAAATCTAATTGCTGCTTTTAATATTAAACTTAGTATCTGAATTGTTTTATGGAAATATGTTTGTGCAGATTGTCGGCTAACATTAAAAGTATTGCTAATGCCCTAAATGACAAATCTAATTTAACACGCATTAGAGTCAACAATATTTTGTTTCTAATGGAAGATTTTGTTGTGGACTTATCAAATTTTTACATTATCTACTAATACACATAGCAAATCCATATTAGCTACTCCAGTAAATACTTTTAAATTAAAAATTGAATTAATGATGTTTGATACATCAAATTTTCAACATCTTAAACATTTACTTGAACTGCTTTCTCTTCAATAGCTTTCGAAATACTTTCAATTTTGTTTTGAATTAAATTATTTTCTTTTATTACTACAGCTTCGACTACATCAAGGTAATATAGTATTTAGTACAGGTGACAATTTTACCTATCATCCACAATGGAAACTTGATTAATTTTAAAAGTATTAAAGCTCCTTAAAATTCAATATGAACGAGATTCCCAATAATTTTGGGCCTTCTTATAGGAGTTGAGGAACAATAGGGTCGTCAATGATACACCATGTTCTTAATAGCCGACGTTTCGATTGGCGATGGCCAATCTTTCTCAAGGCAATCTATTTGAAGATAACGGTAGATTACAATTTATGGTAATTAAATGAGCATTATACAAATTCTATTTTAGATGAGTTACAAACACAATTATAAATACAAGATTTACTAAAAAACTAAACGTACGTTACCTAGGTTAATTGACATCGAGGACTCCTCCAAGAACCATAGGGGTCCTGATCGTCAAAATTCAAAAAATTGTTTAATTATTAAAATAAAATTCAAAACCAACTGAAAGTTTACGTTAAAAAGTACTTGGACAAAGTGTCAATAAGATAAACATGTAACAAACAATACAGACATAAATTAACAAATAGTGTACAAAACAACCTTACATGAAGACTATTATACGAACAATGAATTGCAGCCATTTTGAATGTCAGTATAGATAACTATTTCCTACGTTTATATTCACAATAACAAGGTCAATGTTTTTGGGCATAAAGACAAAATAAGTAATTATGCATGTTAGATAAGTTAATTTTAGGTAGATTGTAAGGTGGTTAGTATTAGACTTAAGGTTAATAATTGTAATTGGAGGTGGTTAGTAGATTTTAATTTTAGATATAAGATTTTTGTACATATTACTTAGATTATAGGTATCACTTTGGAAATTAACATTATTGTTATAAGCATTGATAAAAATCATTTCTGAAATCAAACGCTTCTTAAAATTCGGTTCCATATCTAAAACTTACTGAATCAAAATCAAATTTATGTCCTTAACAAATGATGAACTGACAAACCAGTTCAGCATCTGACTTTTTATAATTGTATTGATGGTTCTTTATTCTACTGCCTAGCTTTCTGTTTTGTTTGACCAATATAAACCGTATTGCAGGTTGCTACATCCCACTTTATAGATAAGACCAGATTTATCTTAAAATTTTAGTTTTTGTCCTTCAATTTAGTGTAAATATTATTATAAACTCGAAGTTATGATTATAAAAGTACGATCTTTAAATCACTGTGTTTTAAGGCAACTAATTAAATTATTAGATAAACCTGGTATATTAATTAATTTAATGTATTTATTTTGGAGTGGAGGGTTAGTTTGTGTTAGATTATTAAAATTGTTAGGTTTCTTATTATTAGTTGTTAATATCATTTTAATTAATTTTTGGGGTAATTATTATTTGTAAGAATGGACATTAATTTACTATTATTGCTTTTTTAAGTAACATGGGCTACTGAGTTTAACGATTTCTAAAATTAAAATCTACTTCAACCACCACCTATTAACATTAACCTTAAGTCTAATACTAACTACCTTACAATCTACCTAAAAATTAACTTATCTAACATGCATAATTACTTATTTATCTTTATGCCAAAAATTTTTGACCTTGTTATTGTGAATATAAAAACGTTGAAATGTTATCTATACTGACATTCAAAAATTTCTAATTCATTGTTCGTGTACTAGTCTTCATGTATGGTTGTTTTGTACACTATTTGTTAATTTATTTTGTATTTTTACATGTTTATCTTATTGACACTTGTCCAAGTAATTTTAACGTAAACCAGTTGGTTTTGAATTTTATTTCAATAATTAAACAATTTTTTTGAATTTTTGACGATCTGGACCCCTATGGTTCCCTTGAGGAGTCCTTGATGTCACCAACTCTTAGGTAACTGTACGTTTAGTTTTTTAGTAAATCTTGTATTTATAATTGTGTTTGTAACTCATCTAAAATAGAATTTGTATAATGCTCATTTAATTACCATAAATTGTAATCTACCGTTATCTTCAAATAGATTGCCTTGAGAAAGATTGGCCATCGCCAATCGAAACGTCGGCTATTAAGAACATGGTGTATCATTGACGACCCTATTGATTTCCTCAACTCCTATAAGAAGGCCCAAAAATTATTGGGAATCTCGTTCCCATTGATTAATTTTATTGCTACTAGTTGCTTCGTGTGCTTCTGCCATTGCTTTCTTACGTTGCCAACCTTCTTGATCGGTTTGAATTGTAATTCTGGGTTAGCAAATTTGTCGTGACTACCAACAGATAATTTCAAAGACGGAACAACATCATTTTTCAATCAAAATTTTTGGAATTATGCTCTACAAATTTAAGGTCTAATAATTTTAGTGTATTTTGGAAATTAATTTTCTTACCCTTATTAAAAAGTAATTTTCATTCTTAAAATGATCGCTACATATGCGCATGTCGATATTTCGAAATTAGTTTCCCAATCTTTAAAATTCTTTTCCATTCTGCACAATCATTTATCAGCTGGAAAAATATGAAAAGAACGGTTTTCAGAGTAATATGATGTGCATTGAGGTACACCTACAATAAATGTTACTTCTTGCAGAACGTTTTTGTTGTTATTCATAATTAATTTCGAATAATAATGTAAAAAATAACATTAAAAAGTTACACAAACTTAGTCTACAAAACAATGATAAACCCATAAACAGTGAAACGCTGTCTCACACTCGACGGTTCAAAATTCTACTACTAGGTGAGCTCAAGTCGCGTTGTCGCCTCAATACGTACGTATTACACACAAAGCCGGTTGATAGGTTATATTATCTCTAAATTTAAACAATAAACAGGCTTATATATAACAGATGTATATACGTTGCTGAATTCATTTATCTCTTACCGGTATGTGCTTTTCCGCATCTCCCGAGTTCACAATTATATAATTATACTTTATTTTCATTTGCATCTATTAAACACATTCTTTCAGAGCACAAATCACGTACCTTTAGATAAGAAAGTTCTCTATTATTGAGTTAAATGCGATTTTGGCTGCCCTCTGGTGGTTGTGGAAAATATTCATGAAATGGCATAAAAAATTTAAATTGTCAATATACCTCGTAAGAAATATTAATGTATTTGCAATGTAAACATACCTAAGCACTATTACAACAGATAAATGTAATATATGTGATAGCAATAGAGCGAACTTTCATGTATTTTAACCCTTAAACGGTAATATCCAATTTTATCTGTTATTAGTAATACGTGTCTGTGAGGCACGCAACTAATTGTACAATGTTTTTCTCATTATATTTATTTATTTTGTGCATTCTAACTCAGAAAGGTATACATTGCATTAAAAATAGAGGTAAATTATTTCCTTGCTAATAAACAACTACTCTACAGTACTTTACAACAATTATTGCATATTTTCTTTGAACACTCTAAACATATGGGAACTTGACATTTAATACATTTATATCCCGTATTTCTGTTTTTTGTATATGGACATAAGCTGCACTTACGTTTTTCTCAAGTCTGTCACTATTTCCTTTTTGTGATTGATGTTGTACCGTCACATCCCCAAACCTTTTTATGATTTTGGAATTTATAAAACATAAATATAATATGTAGCTGTTGACGGTTGAAATGTTAAGCATCATATAAAAAATTGCCAAAGGCCAACGTTTAGTTCTTCTGTTACAGGAATAATTGGCACATTTTTGATCCATTGAATCAACGCCTCCTTTTTGTCTGATTATAAAAATCAATTATTTCTGGCTTATCTTTTGCAGAATTGAAAGTATTGGAGTGGTGCATACTAGAAACTAGCACTACGGCCCTATTTTTCTTTGGAACGTAACTCAACATAGTGATGTTATCGGCAAACCCATACATTGATGTACCAGGCTGTCTTGATCTAGAAGGTAGAAACTCTACAGGGATTTCACGTTTATTTTTTTTCATAGTACCCACATAGGTTAAATTTCTATTCTGCAGTTCCCGTATCAACTCCATCGAGGAGAACCAATTATCTGCTGTAATGTTCCTATTTGACTTAACAAGAGGAGTAACTAATCTCAATACAGATTGTGTAGGTATTGATAACTTTTTATTTTCTATACTCAGTCCCATACCATCAGTTCCTTTTCCGCAGTATATGTAGCCATTATAAAAATACGTAGTTCGAGCATCAGTAAGGGTTAATAATTTAATACCGTATTTATTAGGTTTCTGTGGCATATAAACTTTGAATTTACAACGCCCTCGAAATGGAATTAATGTTTCGTCAATACATGCATATTCACCTACCGAATATAACTTTTGACAGTTACTTACAAACATATTAAAAACGTTAGATATTGCAGCAGCTGGATTTTCAACTTTGCGATCATTTCTAGTTTTTGCATCATCAAATCGCAAGCATGTTGTGAGAACTTCGTGGCGTTTTGCAGACATAACAGATCGAAATATTGGCCTTCCGGTGCACTTGGTATTAAAAAGTGATAGGATGTCCTCATGATTTGATTTATATATCGAACTTAACATAAATAAACCCAAAAGTGCTTTCATTTCACATTTATCTGTGGCTCTGTAACTTGATTTTGAGCATCATTGATCTTTTCTCTCACTTGTTCCAATTTTATATTAGTCCAGTGAATAATTTCGTCAATTATTGTGTCGTCAAACAAAAGTGACCATATCTTTTCAAAAAGCTGGATTTGCTCCTAATTCTTTTACTGTTTTAGTCATTCCTGGCAATATTTTAATGATATTATGTTGAGGAGTACGTGTTGTTTTAGGAGGTTGAACATTCCACTGAAAACCATTTTTTCCAAAATAGTGTGAAGGTGAATTATTATCTGTAGATGGAACTAAATCATTATCGGGATCTCTTTCAGATCTATTACCATCTATTTCAACATCATCATCACTATCACTTTCATCGAAAACTTCTGACTCAAAGTTTGGATCGGTCACAGTATCATCTGAATCATCTTCATATACATCTGGCACCGTTTCTGGAGCTATTTCATCCTCTTCCACTTCTTTCATCATAACCAAAATTTTCGATTCAAAATCGGGATCATCAATTCGAACGCTTTGCAGTTTGCGTTTTTGGTGCATTTAGTACTTTAGATGTACTAGCTGACATCTTTGATGAAATACAACCGTCGTTAGTTTCTCAAATAAAAATACTCGTGTTTTAGTACTTACGATTAATATTGTGCAATTTTAATTTTATACACTATTGGTAATATGTGTCTGTGAAACACTTAAAATAATGTACACTATTCGTAATATGTGTCTGAGAAACACCGTGAAACTCACGTGTTCTTCGCTCACTAAAGACTGAGTGAAAATATCTTATTTTTAGCATTTAAGTTCTCCTGTAAACATGTCGCGCCAAGACTACTGAAGGGGTGGGGGCGTGCTTGAAGTTTTCTATTAAAACACTATGTTAAAAATTTGTGCGTGTCTACCAGACACATATTACGGTTTAAGGGTTAAATGAAACATTGTAATTCATATTCGCAATTTATTCATAAGATAATAGTAATAATAATTACAAAAACTTTTTAAATTATATTAATTAATTTGGTTTTCATCGTTATTTGTATTAAAAATAATAACAAGCGTTTGGCGCAAAACATCTCGTTTTGTTATACTTCTAGAAACTTACATTGATTTAATTTACAAATTTACAATTTTACTAAGATTTGTTTATCTCTTTCCTTTTTTTTATGTTTTTCAATTTTTTTAGATACATGTTATAAGCTTGAAGTTTAACATGATCTATTAATGTGCTGCTGGGCATTGTTCTTAAAAACAAACAAAACTTTTCATCTTTCCCACTCAACACCACATTAACTTGCTTTGCCCAAAAATGAATTATGACATTCACAATCAATTTTTTTATTTGGTTCCCTAAATCTTGATGAGTGGCACAATTAAAAATGTTAAAAATTAATACATGATGAAAGACTTCTTTCCAAAAACGCAGATATGCTTTCAACATTGCAATGTCGAGGTATTAAATAGAACAATTGGGTCAGCTATTCTGACATAACAAAAAAATAATTTCCTGGTTCAAATAAAACACCGGGTTTGTATTCTCTTGCCTCAATTACTTCCACTGGCACATCATGTTGTGATTTAGAAAGTGACTGTTTCCATATAAGGGGAAGGTCAGGCAAAGTGGCCACCCTAAGCTTTGAATGACTACCTCTTCAATATATATCAATATATTTTATGTTTATATTATCAATTTATTCTCTCAACCTAATGTAGTTTCCATATCAGATTGTTATTTTCGCATATAACAAAGTATTTAATAGTATTTATAAGTTTAAAAGCGAAATGGGAAATTGGCCACTTTACCTACCAGGTTGGGTAAAGTGGCATAGTCTCAATAAAATTCAGTTTTTGTTACATTAATTCAAATTTTATTAAAATTTCACAAAGAAAATAATGAAATAAGACAAAGTAACTCAAATTTTCTTAATTATTAATTGGTTATCAACTTATCAAACTCAAAATTTAATGTTAAGAACAAAATTCGCAAATAAAGTCATTATCTTCGTCACCACAGCCTGATGAGCCCATCGTTTACAAATAGAACACTGTATCCAGCCATCATCATGTTTTGACTTAGACCAAGTTTCCCTGGAGTAAAAACATTCAGGGTCGTCATCCATATCATCGTCATCAGTATCGATGCATTTCTTAATTTTAATTTTAGGCTTCTTAGCACTTTTATTTGAAACAATAGCAAATTTAGAAACTCTTTTTGGAGTTTTCTTCTGCTCCTGTAGTGTTTTTCTTCTTGCAATTCATTTTATATGGACTGCTAGTTAAGATTGCTGTACGACCCCTCTTTCTGGTTAGTTTTGTTGTTTTAGGCAATGCCTTGGAATCGGAAACAAGTCCTTAGGCGATACTGCAAAAGATGTGCTTGCTTGTGGACCTAATATTGGCGACGTTAATGTGCTTGCTTGCGAATCCAACATTGGCGGTGTCATTGCTAGTGTTTCTTCCAGGGTATCCTGTAGAACTGATGGAACTCTCTCTGTATCAGGTGTCTCATTCTCTTTGTTGGACTTATTCTGTTGTGTTTCCGGTTCAGCAAGAACCGTATCTGTTATGTGTCTGCAGTCAAAGTCATGATCTTTAAAGACGTGGCGATCTATTGGCTCTATTCCACATTTACGAAAACCATTGACTGCAATAGACTGTTGGGCTGCCTCACTGTAAGCTTCTGCCAAAGAGTTTTGCTGAATTGAAAGACAGTTATTGCTCTTCCTGGATTATTGCGAAGATACTTCTCAACTGCGCGGATGTAGTATTTGTTCACAGGCCCCATGAAAGACACATCCAGTGGTTGAAGCCTGTGACTACAGTGTGGCGGCAAACACAAAGACGGTGGTGTGATTTTTTTCTAGCCAATTCAATAAAATCAAAATTTTAGTGTGCGTTTTATGTCATCCAGAATCAGGAGAGCTGGATCATCTTCAGTTGGCTTGCGAATTTGAGGAAATGTAAACCATTCTGTAAAAATGTCCAACTGCATCCACCCTGACGAATGACAAACAAATGCTGTACCTGGTGGTGCCCATCTTGAAGTTCCACCTTCATTCTTTTCCGAGGAAAAATAATAAAGGGGAATAAAGTTTCCACCAGCCGCCATACAAATTACAACGGTGCTTAATATTCCTCGCTCTGCTGAGGTGATAGCGCCCACCTGCTTCTTTCTTTTTGCGCCAATATTTTAGAGCCAACTGATAGGCCAGTCTCCGTGACATCTTGTAGAGTTAATCCGTAGAATCGCTTTTCCATTTCTAAAATGTTGACGCACTAATTCTCTTCTTGCTCCGGACTAAAGTTGGACGGCAAGATCCCAAAATTTTTTATTTTCAACAGCTTCTTTGTTTATTCCTTTTACACGTCTTTTGAGCGTCGACCGAGGAACTTTGAATTCATTGCTAGCCTTGAGGAAGCCCATTTCTTCGTTTCTTACAGCCCTTATAGCTTTTCCATTGAATCTGGGTCCCATGTCTGTTGCTGACTTCCGTTTGTATGTACTTGGCATTATCTAAAACAATACTAAACATTATTTAAAACTGGAAAAGCTACTACTTAGACGGGTAAAGTGGTCTACCTAGATCACTTTACCTAACCACTGAGTAGGCCACTTTACCCGAAACGAAAAAGGAAACTGCTCAAATGTCAAATGAGGTTATATTATCAACGTTTGCCGTAAAATAACTAGTTCAATATAGAGACTAAACCGATAAAATATCACATTCTTTATAACTTTTGTTGAGCACAGTAATTTATCACCAATGTTTACCCACTTACCTTAGATCAAAGACCACAAAATCACTTTTTTGTAATAAAATCTTTCCACGTGAACCAAGCGCGTCCGTGTTTACTGGAGCAATATGGCATCGGGCGTTGAACTGTTTCCACACGCCGTTGACGGATGGCGCTAATTAGTTGGTTTTAAAAAGAAATGGCCACTTTACCCGTCTGGGTCACTTTAACAAACCTTCCCTATTACAATTTGAATTTTCTTTAACCCTGGAATGGATACATAAGCACTACGAACATAAATGGATACATGGGGTACCTGAACACCCCATTGAAATAAATAAATTGAGTGCTTATGGAGAACATATATATTCATTTTATTCGAAATAAACACTAATAACGAACAATCAGACATACTACATACAAGAATTGCACATCGTTTCACGGTGTTCTGGGCATACCGCCTTGGAACATTTTGCACAGATATTTTGGATTTTTGTCACGAGACCTGGGACAAAGATGACATCTGCTGTGTTTTTGGAGTTTTCTTGGCGGCTCTTGAGGTTCCTGCTCGTCTTCATACTTGTTGATATTCAAAACGTCAGCAATATCTTGTTTTAATTCTTTGGTAATTTTTGTCGAGCCGCCTCTTCATATGCGATTGAGCTAACTGTAATCCCAGATTAGTAAGAAATTGTCTTCTTATAATTTTGTCCTGCTTCGTAGCTAGTCTGAAGAGTACCATACAGTTTATGCCAGCTTGATCTAACATTCCGTAAAAATACCTCATAGGCCATCTACGTGTTTTCGAGCAACAGTATAGAAATGTGCCATCTGATCAGAATGTATCTACACCACCTTTGTGGAATTGTAGAATTCGATTATTTCTGGCTTATGGGACTCTGGATTGACTTCTTTTGAATAATGCATTGTAGACAGCAAAATAACAGACTTAGATTTTTTTTTTTGGTGTAAACGATACAAGTGTTTTCTTTTGATGAAAGGCAAACTGGGAAGACAAAATAGCTTTTTTTCTGTTTGGCAAAAGGATGGAGTGAATTTCTTTTTTATTATGTCGAAGAGTACCAGTAATAGTTATCTTGCAGTTTTTTAGCATATCATCTGCCAGTGGAATAGAAGTGAACCAATTGTCCATTGTTATGTTGCGATTCGTACCATGAATAGAAGTAGACAAAGTTTTCACTAACTGAGATGCAAGTGGTTTTTGACTGGATCTGTTTTCCTTTCCAATGTAGGGAATTGCGTTGATCATATAAAAGTTCTGCTGTCACACATTGTTACTATCTTGAGCCCATACTTATCAGGTTTTGACGCTATATAGACTCTAAATGGGCAGTGTCCTCTGAATCAAGCAACTGTTCATCTATAGTGCAATATGCATGAGGAGTGTAACTCTCAGTACATATAGTTATAAAACACTCCCATAACTCACGAATTGGTGCAAATTTGTCGTCCAGATTTCTGATATTCTTGTCATTAAATCGAAAACAATTTATTAAAAATTTGAACCGTGGTTCGCTCATTATGCATCTATATACTTTAGCACTTTGTTTCGAAAACATTTCACAAGTTGGTAAATGGGCGTCTTTTCTAGCTCCGGATATATACAATAGCCCTATAACAGCTAATATTTCTATCGACTCTGTATGTTCAACATACCTAGCTTCTCCATAATTGTGTTTTTTTTCTCAATTTCCTGGTTTGTATAGTTTACAATCTTGTCAATCATGTTTTCAGTAAAAAGAACCTTCCAAGCTTCAAATTCGCTCGAAATATTTCTTGCATTAGCCTTTATACCTGGAACTTTTAACACAATATTACGTGCCGCCGTTTTTGTTTTAGGGGGTTCTTTGTAGTCCATTTAATTCCACTTTTGCCAGTAAGTATATCACCATTCCGATCATCTATATCTTTCATCCGAAGTATCAGCTGCGGAAACTACACTTTGATTATCAGACAAAACTTCCACGTTATCTTCACATTCGCTCCCAACATCGTCGTCAGGTTCTTCTATTTCATTGTACCACCTTAGTACTGTTTCCTCAAAGTTCAAATCAGTGTATTTGACAGTTTTTCTCTCAGTCATTTTTAAAACTGATGACACTACTATTAAAAAATGCACACACAGACGGATACAGGGGTATCTCAATACCCCAACCTATTGTTTTCTTGTTAAATAAATTATTATTAAAACAGTTGTTATTATAAACACACACGTTATAACCTCGAATAAGAATACCTAAAGCCACAGATTAGCCAACCTAAAACTGACAAAATATTGTAAAAACAAATTCCCCGTGGGGGTGCTCGAATACCCTGTATCCATTCCAGGGTTAACATTCTATTTCCTAGGTATCCTGCTACGTACACAATGGTGGCTTTGGCTACCTGCCTTTTTTGCAATGCAAAAGCAGCATTGGCATGGATGCTTCTGCGACCTCGAGATACGAAACACCCGCAATATTCTCTCCTGTAAGAAAGCATCTTAAATTGTCCAACGGCGCCGACTGTAGAATCAGCCTCTGATTGGCCCCTGGTGAGTGACTCGATAAAAAATTGTTCACAAGTAACGCCTTAAATGACGAAACAAAATGGGCAATATCTGGCGAAGTGTTATATCTACCATGCCCCTCTCAAACTTGCAAAGAAAGTCTCTAAGCAGTCTTGATTTAGAGATCGTAGAAGAATGTAATCTTCCTTTTTAAGTAAACTTCTGGTAACGTTGATAAAACCTCTAATTGTTTTAATTAGTAGTGGCAAAATCGTCCAAAACAAAATCGATTAATCGTTTTTGAAAAAAATCGATTAATCGAAAAAATCGATTAACCGTTTACCTCTTGAAAATCGTTTAATAAAATCGATTTTTAAAGTCGATTTTTAAAGTCGGTTTTAAAGCCGGTTTTAAAATCGTTTTTAATCGATTTTTAAACTTATCCAAAGTCAAAACCCGCTGGAATAAGCGTATCTTGATGGTGCGACGATTAAGGGAACAACGTCAACCAATATGCAATGTACTTCAAGACCGTAACACAACAACTAGAGCCACAGCATTGTCTTTAGAATTACTAGAATCAAATTGGGCATTGATAGAAGCCATTGAACAAGTTCTTCAGCCATTTGGAAGCAACCACCACTGTAATGTGTTCGGAAAAATCACCGACAATTTCGATGGTCCAACCAGTCGTCATAACGTTATTGCAAAATTTTTGCAACTTAAAAGGACGATCTGCCAGAAGTAACATGTATAAGAAGCTTTGTCCGCAGAACTAAGTGCGCGGTTTCGTGTTTCTTTGGATTTTGCATGTCCTAAAGCATAATTATAAGGCTGAATTTTAGAGATAAGTTCTTTTAGATCACGTTACAAGAACTTTGAAAGAGGAACGCTACAGGAATAAAAGCAAATCAAAAAGAACAATAAAAAATATTGAGACGTCAAACACAAAACCTTCCACCAAGTGCAGCTCTAGTGAAAATCGGCCTTTAGTGATGGATATGCTTTTCCAGTCAATTTTAGCCTTAATATTGTAGAAGATCAAAAAAAGATAGCCCATTTTAAATTATTATGTAAAAATATTAACATGTTTACCATCTTTCCTTCAAACAATTCCTCTTATCATTGATAAGGTTACCAGCTGCAGAAAATACACGTTCTGCTGGCGCCGAAGTTGCAGGGATGGCTAAATGTTGTTTTGCTATTCTTGCCATATTGGGAAACCTGTTTTTCATTAACTTTCCACCATTGCAGTGGACAGTGATTTTATTAATTTCGGGTTCTCGGCTATAAATATCGACTTCATCTTCTACAATATTAAGGCTAAAATGACTGGAAACAACATATCCATCACTGAAGGCCGATTTTCACTAGAAGCTGCACTTGTGGAAGGTTTTGTGTTTGACGTCTCAATAATATTTTTATTGTTCTTTTGATTTTGCTTTTATTCCTGTAGCTCTTTCAAAGTTCTTGTAACGTGGATCTAAAAAGAACTTATGTCTAAAATTTCAGCCGTATAATTATGCTTAGGACATGCAAAATCAAAGAAACACGAAACCGCGCACTTAGCTGCGGACAAAGTTTTTTTTATACATGTTACTTCTGGCAGATCGTCCTTTAAGTTGCAAAATTTTGCAATAACGTTATGACGACTGGTTGGACCATCGAAATTGTCGGTGATTTTTCAAACACTACAGTGGTGGTTGCTTCAAATGGCTGAAGAACTTGTTCAATTTCTATCAATGCCCAATTTGATTCTGTAATTCTAAAGATAATGCTGTGGCTCTAGTTGTTGTGTTACGGTCTTGAAGTACATTGCATATTGGTTGACGTTGTTCCTTAATCGTCGCACCATCAAGAATACGCTATTCCAGCGGGTTTGACACTTTGGATAAGTTTATGGTGTAGGTAAACCTAATGTCTTTTGTGCCGTTACCAATGCGTTTGTTGCAACGTACGAATGTTTAAAATGCCCGACTATGGCACTATATTTGGTTAATAACTCTTTGACGTTGTCTTTTTCAAGAGCTTTGTTAATGGTAAGCTGCAACGTATGAGCAAAACAGCATATGCTCTCTTCTGCGTAAGTGGAATTCTTCACAGCAGCCACTATATTTACTGCGTTGTCATGGACAATAGCGGTAACTTTGTCATGTAGTCCCCAATTTTCAATAATATTATCTAAGGTAGTTTTCAAATTTGCACCTGTATGGCGGGTATCCATATACTCAGTTTCGAGGGTATACGATACGTGCTCCCAATTATCATTGATGCTGTGCAATGTTACTGTAATATATGAATTTATATTTTGTGACGTCCAACAATCAGTTGTTAATGCTACATGTTTCATGTTTTGTATAACGTTAACAAGCTTTTTTTTTTTCTAAGTCGTATAGAACATGGATTCGACTCTTGATTGTAGTACGAGCTACAATTTTATATGTAGGAACTACACGACTCATAAAATGTTTAAATCCTTTCCTTCCACAAATGATAAAGGTAGCATGTCTTGTACAATCATTTGGGTTATTGCTGCCGTTATGGTTTCTTGTTGCTTGGCCGATTTTGTTTTATTGAGAAACATTGTATTTATTTTAACTTGCTTATTTTCATCCAAAATTTTCGTACCAACAACGACGTCACTGTTCTCGTTATTTATGTCTTCGGCAGGATCTTCGGCAACATTTTCGACGTTTCCTGTAGCAACTTCTGTGTTTTCAGATGACAAGTTCAAGGCTCTAGAAAAAGAATAACATTTTATAAACAAATGTATTGCATTGTGGAAAGTTATGTTTAATAAATACACATTTGAATTAACCAATTAAAAATCTAAATGGCATTTCTATAAAGTTTTTTTTGTACCATAAAATAACAGCAAATATCAAGTTTTGTCGATTTTTGGTTTTTGTTATTTAAATGAATTTTTGTTTTATTAGTTTTTGGTATAATTAATATTACTTTAAAAATGTCGTGTTACCTTATATCTGTATTGCTAGTTGCGACATCAATGATTATTGATTTTGCCATTTACGCCAAATATAAATTTGATATTGACTATATTAATATTACACAACAATAAACTGTAATTAAAGGTAATAGTATTAATTTAATTGATTAAATGTAAATACTATTACGAAATAAAAATTTTGGCGTTTAAGGAAACTTGAAAGAACAATAATCCGTTATAAAAAAGACATCAGCAATTTTTCCATTATAGTTATGCTATTGTTGATTAAGTAAATTTTAGAACTTGAGATTTTTCCCAGGCCCATTATTGAAAGATAGAAAGGTTGGAAAATTAAAAGCAAAAAGTTATTATGCATTGTTTATAAGATAGTAATAAAAAAATTAAATCTGTTTGTCGATAGAAATGATTTTTAAGAAAAAATAATTTTTTAAGAAAATTTATTTATCGCTAAAAACATTCGTAAGTAGTATCTACCTAAAATACATAAGAAAACGTTTTTCTCTAAAAATCAATATTTTTATTGTAGGTACTTCAATATTCTAAAGCAATTTTTTGTTAATATTTTATTTGTTATAAACAATGAATTTTGGTGTTTATTTTTTTTTGAAATACTTCATTTAATAATGAAAATACCTATGTGTTATTTTTAAGAAAAAAAATGAGCAATACGTATTT
>JALBCR010001087.1:0-115619 GCA_030710515.1 Abscondita cerata | reverse complement strand
AATTACGTATTGCTAATTTTTTCAAATGGTACCTGCTATTTCAGATGACAGAAATAGATCTAGGAATTAAATTTTAGTGCTAGTTTAATTAACAGTATGCATTGCTATCTTCAGTTGTTTTAAGTTATTAGCAATTTTTTGATGAAAGTACGCTATTGTTAAAATATTTTTTGAATTCTTGCATTGGAATATTCCTAGCAACCACTTATTACTAATAATTTATTACAAATTGTTTAATGTGTTTCCAATTTCATTAGTATTTATTAAGTTGTAGAAGGCTTTGAAAAAAAACGAAATGTCAACATACTCATTACCGTTGTAGAATCTGTGACATTTGTTATTGTTTGAATTAATTTTTACGATTTATATCAATGAACTATATCTTATTAATTAAATTAAATGTTACGTATGTCAAAAATTATGTCACCTGTCTTGACAATATGATGGTACTGATCATAAAATTTAATGTAGAATTTAGATATGGTGTCAAAATAGGGTTATTCCATTTAAAAACAAATATTTTGGTTCGACTTAGACTAGTCGATTATGGTCATATACCAAGTTTCGAATTGATAGAATTTCAGGAAGTCGATAACTTTTTAACCGACGGGCTACGTGAATCACCCTGTATAGTGATCGCAGACGAAATGATAATTGATATTTTTGTTTGATTACTTATCGTCCTTTTTTATGAGCCTAGGTGTATATAAACGATTAACGCAAAACGATTTCTATTAATTTTTCAAATACTTTAGTTTTTCCAATTTACCATTTTCAAAATTCCTGTAATAACTCAAAATGCCGTAGGCGCGGCCGGACCGTTAATTATTAAGTTAAGGATTGGTGCACTAAACACCTACTTTCATACAAAATAACTCATAAAATATAATATACAATACGTGATTAGAAGCATTTAAAAATACGTAGGTTCGATAGGTGTACGTTCCGATACCCAGTGGAACTTCTGCGCAACGAAGTATTATTATTCTGTGATATGGTTCCAGGTCAATACACTACTAGGTAACAAAATTTGGATAGATTTCGTGTTTATTTAATTTTGTTCGTGGTGGCCTTAACAAACAAAAGTGTACCAACCAACATCAAAACTAATATCATAGCATTGTTCTAGTGTGCTTGGTATCTTGTTTCCTTTCTTGGATATCTTGGTGGAAACACGAAATGGATTTGGAGAAATCAATGTGAATCTAAGTAATGGAGTTTCAGCGACATTCTACATCTGAGTTGGTGGTAGTTTTGAAGGAAATGTTCTACAAGTTTCATTTAGTTGTCGTCTCTGTGATTGCCGAGAAAATTTTCCACTAGGTAACAGTCTAAAAGGTTGCCAAGCATTTTCTCTGACATGTTGCTTTCTATGCTCCGCGATTTCAACATTTGCCGAGGTCCTGTAAATACACCTACCTTGATTTTAGCAACTGATATTTTTGCCAACATTGCTCCTGACTTTCTGAAGAGTGATTCAGAACTTTGGTTTATGGGACCTAAATTTATATATAAGGGTAGCAAAAATGTTGTTGACTGCAACAAGAGCGTCGTGAATAACCTTATGTTTTCCTGGGACTACTCTTACTAGTTCTGCGTTTAATGTTGTTAGACCTAAGTCTATAATTAGATCACCTAATTCTTCTTGGTTTAGACAATGAGGTTCATTTGATGATTCAGAAATAAAATTGTCATCATTCTTGACCACCATGTTCTCTTCTGAAGCACTTGAGGCAGTTTCGTCTTCTATAATAATTTATTTTGCTGGCTAAATTGGAATCGAAATATGTCACAATGCAAAATTGGAGCCGTTGTTGACGAGACTTTGGGGTAAATGATGCTTTGGCGAGTATTTTTTCCTTTTTTTTAAATGAGTAATCACAACTAGACAAAAATTTCAATTGTCAATATGGTTGACTGGTTCCCTCTAAATTCTAGGAACTGCAAAAGGCATTGCATTTTGGGTACTACTATCCATTCTTCTAAAATTGATCGGCAACTACCGCAAGTTACATGAGGCGCCAAAGTTTTATCTTGACTGCCCACAGAAAACCCAAAGTAAGCCACCCGGTCAGTAAGCCTCATACGTATGGAAAAATTTAGTCAAACAGACAAGTGAATACTTCTGTTGGTTCTTTGTTATTAAATACCCACAAACATAAAAAACTGATTTGGATTTAACTTAAAGGGCATGTTAAAAACACTTTTCGGAACAAATCACAGAATTAATGATGAAAATTTTGCAATTGTCAAAATAATGACAGGAGAACAACAAAGCTTACTGTGTTTTAGCGACAATAAAACGGCATATTATTGAACTATTGACAGACGCTTTTTACTGTCTAAACATTACAATCAACTGTTCTTCTGTTTTCACAACTATTTAGAGGTTGGTACCTTGGTTATGTCATACTATGAATGTAACAGTAAAGTACCAACTTGATTCGTCGAGAATGTCACTATAACACTCGAGAATCTCGAAAATTTGAAAATAACACATGAAAACTAGCAATAAACGCTTGAAGAAAATATAATATATTTCACTTGGAGTTAAAAAATATAATTGTTTTTGAGCTTTTGAGCTCAACAATGATGTTGTTTCACTCCTAGTAAAATAATCTACTATTATGGAAACCACGTACAGTAAAAATTTAAAATTTATACTGAATGTACTTGATATGATGCGATAAAATCTGAGCTTCACTCTAGCTGCACTCACCGGTTTTTGGATTATTGGAGTTGATTATCGAATGAATCGAGGATATGGTTCAATTACATACATAATTAGATGATTTTTACCCGTAAATACATCTTTTATACCATAACCACAAGTGGAGGAAGTTTGTTCGGTAGACTTATATTTTGAAGATAACGAGACCATCGATGTTGCAACCGATAATGGTTCGTGTAATTTTCGAAAGGCAAACAAAAAAATGTGTCAACTCGACACCCGACAAGGAACAATGTGTTTTGAAAAACCATAAATGACAAACAAACCTGCATGGCGATCCATAAACTATATTGAAACTGCAAAAAAATTGTATGCGTTAGATCCCCGTTACGAATCTCTAATGGAATGAGTGTGAAATTCAAAGCGACCATATTTAAAAATGAAAATTATTGAACGTGATTTTTAGTGGAAACGATGTTTGACAAATAAGTCATGTATTGTCACCTCGTGCCATCGTAATACGTCTGAAAATTAAAGTTGTCGTTTATCAGTTTGTTTTAATGCAAATTATTAGTTTATATCAAATAAACACAGATATGGATTAATCAAAATTGCAATTTTTTAATATTTAGAATTTGGCGGAATTTGGTTTGTAGGATAGATATAGCTCAATAGGAAATTGACTCCTGAGTATTGGTGGTAATGATTTTGTTAGGATTTTTTAAAAATTTTCAATGTTAAACCTACAGGATTTTTCCAGTCGATATATTGCGATTTTCGGGCTAACATAACCTAACGTAAATAAATCAAACCGTTACCCAGATTGACCAATAGGGAGTTTTTCAAAACTCACCGGTTCCAAGACCGGGTCGGTTCGACACAGGGTTGTTTATAAATTAACCGGTTGGGTGCTAGATCGATACCTTACTTTTGCTTTACTTGCTTGCTTATTTGCAATTGATATTGTGCTCAGAATATTAATAGGTCTTTTAAAAATTGATCAAATTTGTTGAAGCCCGATCTCAATGACGATGACACATTTATATAAAAACAAAAGATTCAGTTAAAACTTCTAGATTATGTCAACTATGTTTCACCGATTTTCACCTCATCATCCCGTTTCAGAAATTACCGCTTACCGCAAATAACCGCCTAATCAGCTGATTAAAATGGCTGAAGCACCGGTCTGTTTACCGGTGAATGTGCGGTGAATTTTCTATCGATTGATGTGACAATAAAATTATGTAGCTAAAAAAAAGTTAAACCTAAAACAACCGTCACTGATAAAAGATATATTAAGTAAGAAAAGAAAAATTGAATCAAAAATCATCTCTTCTCTATCTCGTCCACAACTGCCTATTGTAGTCCAAATCTTTTATCCGAGACAGCAAATTGTAAGTTAAAGATTACGATGGCTTAAAAAAAACTACGCCTACATCAACCTAAGTCACCCATCTTGGATTTTTGTTTGGCGACTGCCCCAACGATCATAAGTTCTACTATTCTGGCTCTAGTTTCTGCAACACATGAACAGATTTTTGGCAAGTTTGTTATAGGCACTTTTCTACTTTTTTAAAGTACATACTGCAAGAGCGGGCACTGTTCTTTAAAGTTTTAGTATTAATTTATTCAGAAACCATTAGTCCAGCTATTTTAGGTAGATTATCCGATTGCCTTTTTCGAATCCTTCATATATCATAAACAAATGTTACAGGTATAAAAGAAAAAACAGATCAAAACTACAGCGCAGACGCATTAGGGAGAGGGCGCGACACGTAGTTATCGTCACGCAATAGCTGCAGTCTCCTGTGTATAATTTAAAATTCGTGGAAGTTTAGATTCAGTCTACTTGAAAGAAACAAAGACTAATGTATTTAGTAAACTTGACAGTGATCAAGCGAATATAGTTAAAATCATATAAGGTTGCGTATGGCTCATTTTGAATAACTGCCTCAATTAATTTTCATAAACGTATGTCAACGTTAGTATGATCTTTTATACAGATTTCTGTATTGCCGATAACATGTAATTATAGTACGTTTAATCAGATGTCGCTCATTTTATTTAATTTTTGTATTAATTTTTATGAATTGTGTAGTTGTTAAACGCCTATTGTTTGAATTCTTGAAAAGAAATCCAGTTAAATGTAGTTACGTATACAAGAGATATTACTAACAATCAACAGATGAATAAAAACAGACAGAACGTTGTAACAAAATTATTATAATAAGGTACATAGGTAAGCTTAACTGATTTTAACTATAGTAATTTCACTGAATCCCTAATATTCGATAGTGACATCAAGGCGTACTGTTTTCGGCAATTACCGAGAAATTGTTTGTCGAATATCGATCTACTATGAGAACATCTCAGCTTATCGCGGCGAATATTCGGTTACTTCGATGCGCTACGAAAGATAGATAACGTGTAGAACAGTTATTTGTTATGAACCTAGTAGGACCGAGTCCGATAATGAATTTTTGTCACCCAGTATGAACACGTATTATACAATGTTTGAAGAAGTATGGGAAAGTTCCTGGAACAGACAGAGAAGTTGCTATCTGAGGGAAGAGTAAAGTGCAGCTTCAATTTTTATTTGAAAAATAAACATGTCTCTATCGTAAAGCAAATTATTACAACTGCTGGTTTGCAAACACAAAGCAATGTTCATATCAATGTAGTTTGCTAAGGTTTATCTGTCATTAAGCGATTCTATAGTGAGAGACTGTTTTGCGAATTGGATGTAGACGATGGCGTAGCTAAATCTGTGTTGGTTGGTTATTTTAACTTTCGGTTTGGAATTGGTTGTCAAAACCTTTTGATCGACTTACTTTACGCTAACCCACTCCATGACACTAAAACTAAACTAGATGCGCTCAAATCAGGACTGTGTGACAACTACAAGGGACTTATTACTATTATTATTCGGAGAATACTAGATGGTGTTCGGTAGAATACATTCCCTTGTTTGCAGTGGATTGCTATTGTTGTCATTTGGTACATTTTGTGATAAAATAGTATGACTTATGTTGCCACATCTAGTACTGCTCTTGCACGCCCGATAAGTGATCTGCCCTAAAGTCTACAGAAGTATGTATGTGTAAGCAATTACAAAAGTCGATTATTCGATTATTATCGTCAACTAAGCGTTGGCATAAACGCCTTTATTGTTAAACTGTCTTTACGGCCCCTCTCGAATCAGTTATTTAAATGTTTTTTCCTACTTTGTCTGAATTTTTTTCACTGTTTCTATCAAAAGTTCCACACGTTCTTATACGTATATTAGTTTCTGAGCGATGTGGAGTTCTGCACAAAACGTTTGTTTATAACGATTATGAAGGCATTCTTTTCAACGCACATAATTTGAAGGTTCACGTATATTAATATGTAAGTATATCGTGATAGATCGTAGTTTAGGATTATGTGTATAATTTGGTTTAATATCAGAACCCCAACTTAATGCAAAAATTAAAATCCCTAAAATAAGTTTTGCACGTTTATTTTTAAAAATATAAAAGTAATTATTGCAATGTAGGAATAAGTTAATTAATTCTTCGTCTGATTTACTTTAATTCATGAAATCAATGATTGCACATCACCAAAGTGGGTGACCTTTGGAAACGTTTGTTAATAATTTAGTTACTTATAAAAAATGTAACATTAATTAAAATTTAGTCCTAGCCGCTTGAAACGAAAGTGTCGAATGGTTAATTCGTATCCAAATGCCATTCGATACATTGTAATACTCAGAATTCTACAGTAGTTCAATTGAAACAGCAATGCAATCATGGAAATTCGCTTGAGAACAATATACGAAGACATAAAGAATTTTTTTCTCAATTGAAGCTGTTATATATTAACTACAGAATGTTATTTCCACGCATGTAGAATTTTACAATCTTGTTAATTTATGTAGCTTTTCATTGATGTTTTCTAGTTGAACTATTACAGAAATTCGACCTCTGAAATATGCTCTTATGTTCAGGTGCGTATCGATTTCTAGTAAACGAATCGCCATTCAAATGATCTGTGATAAAGTGATATTAAGAAACCAAATGGAATTCGAAAAAACTAAACGTAACTGGTTATCAAGTTACAGTAGTCAAAATAAAAGTAAAAAAAAAAATTTATTTTCCTGGCTTACTGCGATACAACGCTAACGGTGTTATTTGAAATTTTGATTCTATTGTACTGTGATAATAATTTGAGCAATCGCTAAAAATAATTTCACAGTTAATGTACGTTTACAATATCAAACGATCGAATAAACAAATGAATTTTGGCGAAGTGTAATTACAATACAGATTAAGTAGTTAAACGGATTAAATCGTCTTATCATTGAAAAAAAAAAGCGTTGATATTAATAGTCCGATTTTGTTATTGCATTATAATTACACATTTGTTTACTAACGATAATGATATGTACTACAAACAGTTTAATAGTTTATCTTTGATACTTAAAAGGGGGACACTATTTATTTATACCGATAAAACGGGGATCTCTTGATTATTTTATTTAAACTTCGAATGTGGTAATTATAAAAAAAATACGTCCTCTGCTTGTAGTGCTATAGAGAGCACGTATAAACAAATAGTACTACACGATAATGTATACAGGGTGTCTAATTCCCTCGCGCTATTTATAAACAATCAGATTACTGACTTTATCTTTTTTATTAAGTATTTGAATTAAAAGTTAATGTAGGTCTAAAATTTTGATAAAGGCATCGAGTGCATCAACTTGGAAGGCGGTTTATAGCGTTACCTAAAATGTTTGTTGTTTCGATTTTTAATACTGTCAGAAACTTTCTTAAAAAGTACTAATTTAATACAGGTTTAATCCATTAAAATGTTGCAAAATTTATACGATCTTTGAATCTTTTATTCAATTAGTTCTAGTACTTCCACTTACCTATATTCCATTACTTCAGATATATTTAAATTATGAACATTTGACGCCTGAAAATTTAAAACAAACACCACCTATAATATACTCCTAAAATGAAATATAACAGTTTTATCCGTAGTTTATATTCAATAGTTATAATTTTGTTTTGTCGTTTTTTTACAAATTAAAAATCTATATTCTTTTAATTACTTAACCAATTTTAAAATTACATTAGTGTATCGCAATTATTCGTTATTTTAAATGAGAACCACCAGGTTAGTAAGCAATGAATCATTAATCAGCGTTTTTCTTAACTTTTTAAAAATAAATACAATTTAGTTATAAAATTATTGTTTTTTAAGAATGATTAATTAACAATAACTATCATTAAAACGGCAAAATTTAGAGAGCCATGACTTATTCAAAACAAAAAAGCATTGTTGTTATTGATTTTTGTTGCTTTGAATAAATCATGGCTAGTTAATTTTATTTAATAATCGATTAATCTCATCTATTGAAATATTGAGCAATAACTGTTTTCGTGAATCATAATTTATCAAATGATCGATAGTATCTTATAATTCGAATCGATGTATACATATTGTACTAGAGATTAATGGATTAATCTAATATTTTTCATAATTAACAAATTCTAAGCTTTACATTGAAATATACATAATCTTTCAACGTAATCAACAATGGAACGTTTTAATATAATAGTTTTTTTATTGTAAGTTTTTATAATTATGTTTAATTGTTTAATTCCACCTTTCATTTTATTCGTAATAATTTTATGTTTTATTCGGGTAAACTTTCGAGGAAGAGTAAAACATGCATCCGTAAGTGCTTGATAGTGGTCTACAACTATTCTTGGCTACTGTATATTTTTAATTAATAATCGTTTACGACACCTCTTCGTTTTGGCTTTGTTCTTGAAATTTCACAGCAAAATCATCTCGAAAATCATTATCTACATCTTGGTGCAGATAAAATTATGAGGAATTCAGATTACCGCTTGTCCGATGAATATTTTAGTACTGTATTCGGTTATTGTGTTTAAATATTAGCATTCATATATCGGAATTCAGTTATATTTACCTGCTGAAGTTAAAATGAATAATGTATTAATTGATGATCACTTGAATATGACCATCGGTCAATACTTTTAAAAAATCGAATTGAATGTAAGGACTGAGGGCGAAAAAACATTAACATTGAAAAACTTGCATAACTTTTATACCATATAATTTTTTACAAAATTTTGATATAGTAGGCTTTGAAATAGTTGTTAAAATATGTCGTCAAATTTTTATTTTTATTTGAGTCAAATTGTGTTCACAATGACAAAAGTAGTGGAAGTACATAGATTAATCATTAACAAATGTGTTGAGAATCCACAATTGTCAGTCGTTCGCATTGCAAAGGAGGCAAAAGTTTGCAGGCAAGTGGCAGCAAAAGTGATCAAGCGGTACAAGGAAGACTTTACCATAACACGGAAACCAGTGGACGACTAGAGGGTTTTTATTCACCAAAAAGGTGCAAAGGCAATATCTGCGATGGTTAAGAATCCGCTGATATCGAACCGGAAATTAGCTGCAAAAGTCGACTTGTCGGAAAAGACAATTCGAAAAATAAAAAAAGGTGGATTTAAGTCCTACAAAGTTCAAACAACTCCAGATCGTAATGCGGAGAAAAACATTGAAGCCAAGAAACGAGCCAGAAAGTTGAGAGCAGATTTTTCCAAAAACGTCAATGTTGCGTGATGGACGATGAGACTTACGTCCTCGCCGATTTTTCTACTACTTCCACCTGGTCAGGAGTTTTTGTTTCCTGTGGACGAGGAAATGTTCCTAAGAAGTTTAGAACTAAAATAAAGTCCAAGTTTCCAAAAAATATCTCGTTTGGCAGGCGATTTGAAGCTGCGGTGAAAGAAGCCAATCTTTCATAACAAATGGAACAATTAACTCCGATATTTACACGAAGGAGTGTCTCCAAAAAAGATTGTGGCCTTTTCTGAGTAAACATAAGGTATCCACATTTTTTGGCCGGATTTAGCTTCGTGCCATTACAGTAAGCAGACAAAAAAATGGTACGAAGAGAATCATGTCGATTTTGTACCCAGGGAGGCTAACCCACCAAATTGTCGTGAGCTGCGCCCAATCGAGCGGTACTGGGCTTTGGTGAAAAGAAGCTGAAGCAGACAAAAGGCTACAAAATCGATTGAAAGTTTTAGAAAAATGTGGACCGTAGCGACCAAGAAAGTGTCGAGCACCACCATAAAAGCCATGATGGAGACCATTCCCGACAAGCTCAAAATTTTTATGACGATAAGTCTGATTGATTTTTGTTTTTTCTTAATTTTTATATAATAAATAACCTATCCAAAACTAAATTTTTTTGAAAATTTATTTAGCGGTTTAAAAGTTATGCAAGTTTTTCAATGTTAATGTTTTTCGCCCTCAGTCCTTAGTACAATAACTGTAATTTCTATTTTCTGGATTTTGTTGCTCTATTGACAAACAAATAGGTATTTATTTTATCATTTATTCAGCCAAATCAGTAACACACTTGTTGGTCATTTTAATGATAAAACAACAAATACATTAATATAGTGGACTGTTCGTTGAGACCTCGGTTTTATATTAAAATATTTTTTTTGGGTATTGATTTTAATAATCTACTTACGTAGTAAAATTATTGAATTCACCAATCACATTGTAACGAATTCATTTCATAAATGACTTAAGTATTTGATTAGTTTTGATACAGGCAACGTAGGGTAACTCATGAAATGTTAATGAAAATGGAAGAACGTAAGTAATGAACATGTAAATCTCATTATTCGAGAAAACAGTACAGAAAACTAAATAATGAACAGAATAGGGAAACTGAGGAAGCTTCGGTTGTCAGTTCATGAGTTTCACATCGTTCAATGTTGTTCTAGAGAAACTATTTTCTAGTCGAATTGTTGAAAGTTATTTTCTTTAGTTTTGTATTAGTTCAATTATTTATTTGGATTCTTAGCCATTGCCAGGATCTTTATTTACTTTCCTCAGGTGGAGGATTTACCCCGAAGAATAGGGTGACCTTGATTTTGTTAGGCATCTCTAACCTCGTGGAGTGGAACGCTTTTCGTACTATCTTTTATCTTTCTTGCAGGTATATCTTTTACTTAACAACTGGTTACATAATGTAGTGTTTTGCTTTAGATGAACGTGTTTTCTGTTGGAGGCCAGCTTATGTTTTCGGATTCGGCTACTGCTCTAAGAGTCGTTCTTTTAGCGTTGTGTTTGTAACATTCGAAATTATTGTGGTGTGGTAGTGGTTAAAGCAGCCGTGTCCTGTTATCATGTGCGTAAGCCAACTCTTTGACGTCCATGTGTTGAGGTGTTTGGTTCTATATTGTGTGTCCGGAATGAATTTGTAGAGGCGTTTTTCTTTTGTGGTGGTTTACCAGTTTCGGTAGTCTACTTATGCGCCTATTAGGTTTATCTTTTCGAGTGGAAGATGTTCTCTGTTACTATGTTGGTTACTAGTTATCTAATTTGATGTGTAGTGTGCACCTCGGTTTCTGACGTACTCTTCTCGATTTTTTGGCTTACTGTTATTTATAGTGGTTTTTCTGTTGTCTTGTGACGCGAGTTTTGTTGGGGTGTAATGTAGGTCCCAGATTGTTTGTCTTACTTTCGATGAATTTGAAATCTTTGGAGCTTAATTCTCTTGGTAGCGTTATTTTGTGTTCGTTATGCTCTGCAGGCTGCAATGTGGTTCGATTACGTGATTTAGTAAGTTGTCGTCGTGTTGACGGATGACCCTTCTAGATAGCTGTTGCTTTGGGTTCAATTTCAATATTACCGTACGTTGTGCTGTGTCCTTTCAAAGTTTTTCTTGTTCTTTCTGCGACCTGGGTCATTTCCGCTGATGTTGTACGAAAGGCTCCCGCAATGGTAATTCCCGCTACTCCTTGAGCGCTTGCTAGAATTTTAATGTACTTTTAGGACCGTTCTTTCCTCTATGGTGATTTCTAGAAACTTGATTTCCGACACTACTGCTATGATTGATTTGTTATTTATGTATATTGAAGGCTGTCTACTGTGCCTAGAGTCACTTGTTGACGGATATTCTAGTCTGTTTGCGTTGCACTATTCAGCGTTTAGTCTGTTATTAGCTCGAGTTTCTAATTATTTGCGTGAGTTTCCTTTTATTATTATTAGCTTGTCGTCTGCGAAGGCCGTTTTATTTAGATGTTCCTGGAACTTTGTGTCGTGCACAAGGTTCCACAAAAATGGACCCATTATAGAACCCTGGGGACAGCCCTTACTTATGTGTTTTGTGACTATTTTGGTTTTTTTTTGCATGGTTATCGTCCCGCTAACTAGGTAGTTTTGGCCCAGGTTGTATAATTCAGTGGAGCATTCTATTGCTTTCAGGTTTGATGGAATGCTTGGCCACCCGGGTTGCCAAGCGCGCCCGATACGTCTAGGAATAAGCCTAGCGTATATTTCTTTGGTGTGCTTTCTCTGACCTCTGTGAATAGTTCTTTGGCTACATCTTCAGTTTCATTTTGTTCGGCGAAGTCAAATTGCTTGTTGGAAAGGGGTCGGTTATTTTTTCAGTATTTTACCTAGTGTGGGTAGCAGCATTATTGGTATATACGATTTTGCGTCAGATAGACTTCTTTCGCCCGCTTTCGGAATTATGATTGTGGTTCTCTTTTTTAATCAACGGTGAAGACTCCAAAGGATAGACAGGCGTTCATTAAATTTGTTATTGTTTGGGGCATGTCTTGCATTCTGTGTTTTTTTATTTCAACGTTAAAGTTATTGGGGCCGTCTGCTTTATTTCTGTTTTGGTGAAGAGTGTCTCGCGGTTTGTGGTTGGTGGTGTTTCAAATAGTTTCCTGATCTAACTTTGTTCGATTGTGTTTGTTTGATGTTCATCATTTGGTAGGAGGGAGTTGAACAGAGCCTCCGCTTTTCTGCACCAGTCTATAGTGATTGTGTCGTCTGGATTGATTATTGTGGTTATTGGATATTGCGCCCCATTTTTCCTTGCCCATCATTTCTTCTACGAACTTCTTTACAACTTCTTTTTTTCGTCATTCTTATGGCGGCCTTGTAGGACAAGTTCCTTTTTTATTTGCAATCCTCTTGTTTAGTTTAGACTTCTTTCCTGGATCTCGTGTATTCTCTTCGGAGTTCCGTTATACGTGGCTTCCACCACGTGTTTTATTGCATTTTTTATTTTGGGATGATTTGGATTATATTATCAGTCACTCTTTTGGCGAATTTCTTGTTGTCGGCCTTTAAGTGTTACACTTTCAGTTGTTCTTCCACCACTTCAGCAAGTTGGTGGAAGTCGGCTGTTTTTAGTAAGAACCGATTTTGTCACGTTGAGAATCTGCGTCTTCAATAGCCTCCCCCTCCCCTCTGGTTCGTGCCGTTGCTGTGCCATACTATCGACTAGGCGATGATGTGCTTGTCTTTCTTCTTTCAATTCTGTGTAAATGGAGGTGTATGTTCTTTCCGTGACCAAGCTGGTTGTGACTATCTCAGGGCATATGCAGATTTCGTCTGTATGCTTGCTGTGATATCGCGATTATTTTGAAGGACCGGTTGGCAATGGGACTGTTGTATATTTTGATTCCCCGTTTGTTACGGTTTTGATATGGCTGTTGGAGCTGTGATTTTCCTTTTGTAGTTGTACTGCAATGTCGATGTTGTTGAGCTCGCCCGTAGATCGCCTCTCTTTCTGCAGGTTGATTTATACAAATTTATTTGGTCCTTGTTCTTGTTTTTCGTGTACTATCCATATGCTATTTTATTGATTTTGGCTTTTAAGCTATTTTGGTAGTACTGCCAGTGCTTGTCCCTTGCGGAATAGTTCTTGGTTTGCCAATTTTTTAGCAGTTTGCGTAGACTGGATCTGTTCCTTATTTGTGCTATTTTTAATACTGTGCTCTTTTTGAGCACAATACCCCATCTGCCCGCGCTCTTTGCAATATTTTTGATAAAATATATGCTTTTTGCTGCCTTATTATATCGGCTGAGGTTTCACGTTTTTATCGCCAGTTTTAAAGCATGATCCGATCCCGTCATGGAGTATAATATTTTCATATTCTGTATCCCGGTGCAAGAGAGGTTTTGACTTCTACGAGTTGCTCTTGTGTTATTGTTTTTCTTAAATAGGTTCAGGTTTCTTAGGCTTTTCAGAGATGTTTCGGCCTCGATGAGGACGCAAGCGTTTTTAATTTGGCGAAATCTTTTTATATTCATGCCGGATTACGAGAGTTTGATTATTTTTATAATTTCCTTTTGTACTTCGGCCGGTTTTTTAATTTGTTTTTGTCCGAGGCCTTAATAATTAGGAGCTCTCTTTTTTTTCCTGCTAATTGCCTGCGATTGTTTGGTTTCATTGTTTTATTCGCTTTAAGGTAAGCTGGCCTGGATTGTGTCCGGCTGTCATGCTTTTTGCTTCATGATTCCGATTGTTATTTATTATTTCTGTTTGGGTTGTAGCTGGGCCCAGGAGTTTGGCATTTTGTATACCGAGTATTGTGACCTTGTTTATGACCTTGCTCTGTTGCTTAGTAAAGCGCATACGTCGTTTTTATTAAGGTTTGCTGCTGACCCTGTGATTCTGCGGTTCCCAGTTCTTGTATGGCACTTTGTTTTCTACATCATCGGGTTGACGTTTTTGGTTTTGGACGTGCTGGTTATTCGGAGCAGTCTGTTTAACATTAGTTTTGTTCTCATATTCTGAGAGCTTGTCATCGTCCTGACAACGTTGTGGAGCTGTCATTGCGTCGTCAAAGTAGTTTCTTAGTGGTGAATACACTTGGTTGATCTCCTTGTCGTGCTGTGCGTTATTGGAATTGGTGTGTCCACTTGCACTTAAATGTCTATCATTGTCTTTGTGCAGCTGTGCTTAACCGTACCGAAAATTTGTATTGTTCTACTCTAGGATGATGTAATCTTGGCTTCGTCCTCGGGGAGGCGCACAATGCAGCGAGGCATTTGCACTTTGTCTTTTAACTCTAGCAGATGCTTAGCTGCCGAAGAAAGTTTCTGATACATATCCACTTTATTTACACGTGCTACCACAGATATTCTGCTGTCCCCATGGGTATTTAAATATGAATGCACCAATATCGAGCGTTCAGATTTTGCCTAACAAGGTGGTCTTGACTATACATTACAAATGAAAACGTTGTATGATAAAGCACGCCATATAGTAATCATCCAGAAGGAGACTTTAAATTCATACAGCAATGCACCTCTTCCCAGTTGGCTGTGGCTGTCGTTTTATTTTCTATGGTTGTCCAGAATCAAGAAGAGTTGGTAAGTCACCGAAGTTTCATAACTTGAATTTTTAGGATATTTAAAAAAATATTTCTTATTATTCAGATAGAAGTCACATTTTAACCCAGTTTTACATAAACACGTGACTTCTAATTGCTTTTTAAAAAAATTCGTACCTTATATGTATTATCATTTGTTTTGTTATCATTCAGTTGTCACTTAGTCGACTTATTTGCGAACAAATCGTAATAGAAAACTTTAGGGCTATGCAAAAAGTCTAATAAATATTTATTTTTCATGATACAATGTTTACGGTTGAAATATTTTATAACATTTCAGTTTGACATCGAAATTTGTTTGTTACAAAGACATTTTCTGGGCTTGATGGGGTTGTATTAGCAACGAGTTGGGGTCGCCAAAGCTTTCGTTTTTCTCATTTTTACCTTGCTTTTCATTTTTGATGAGGTCTCGGACAGATTTATTTTGCGGATCCGTACGCGTTCTGCTTATTATACACCGAAACTAATTGTTTCGTATTTGATATTATTTTTATCGCTTCGATATTTCCTAGATGTAGTCGAAATCATTTACGTTTCCGGACTGAGTGTTTTCGTTGTTTGTTTTGTTAATGTCAACAGTGAAAAACCTCAAGCGTTAAGGTGATATCAACAATGTCGGATTCGAAATATTTATAAAGACTTTTGAAATAACAACGTTCGGCCAAGTTGTAAACGTTCCAACGTTTACAAATGCCAAGATTTTTTCTTATTTTTATTATATACAACAGCAATAAATAGAATTTTTTTTGATATAACTGAATGCAAAACGTTCATCTTAAAACATTAACAGACTTGTTGAAGAGTCGTCAGGCTTTACTCACACTTAAACCATCGATTTTTTAACACAAAGGCATAATAAGTGACGAGTATTTATGGTAAGCGGGTGCATGTTCACCTTTTTAAATACCAATTGCGCTCGCATAATAATATTTACTAAGCAAAATACTTTTTGTGAGAAGAAAAATTATGTTCGGTCACGTTTAGTTTTGAATAACATTAGATAAAACCGAAATACCTTACGAAGCTTTCATTTCTGACATGCACTCATAAGGACCAGAGACTACTTCAAAATGCTGTTCGCGTTTTTTATATCTAGTACTTCTAACTACAAGTAAATCTTAATGATGCTCTAGCGAAATGGTTAAAAAAGTTCATTTTCCGTACACACTTGACATTAAAGATATCATTCAAAGACGTCTAGCACGTTCAACACGAAATTTTGCCCGTCTGAGTTTATTACTTCGGTGCATATTTTTTTTCGTTTGCTACGTTTGTTTATTTTCGTCAGTGCCTATTGACGAGCAGTATGCGATATGTTAACATAAAATGAAAGAGAGTGAAAAAAAACCGACGAATATGTACAAAACAAGATTTCGATATCAAAATAGCTTTTGTCAACAAACACATTACGCCATAAGACGTATTGACAGTTGTGGGCACAAATAAATTGCGATAAGTGCTATTACGTGCTTACAAATACAATTTCAATTTTTTTTAATGTATGCGAATTTTTGCATTAAGGCATCAACCCATTCCAAACAAAAGCGAGTAATAATTTGTAGCTCTCGCAACGATGTAAGTTGATTGTAACCGATCTAAGGGAAGTAATGACGTCATTAGTCGTGGCAATTTGCGGTACATGTTTGAATTCGTGCCTCAATCAAGCACTTTGCAGTCAGCTTTTCACAAGATCGAAATGAATTATGAATCCTAAAACATGCTCTTATTTTTGCAAAACAATTCATTCTACCTAAACGGAGGAAGACGTACTTGAATTCTGAACAAATCGTTTATTTTGCGATATGAATATTTCGATCGTTTCAAAATGAAATTAGGAGAGTAATGGAATTAGTATCCGGATTCTTAAAAAAAATTAAGTATTTTTCGTTTAAATGCAATTGAATACGCTCAATTTGGCGTCAGTTCAATTCAAGATTTTGAACTTGGTTGAACACGTTCAATTCCAACTGACATGAAGACTGATGTAAAACGTCGTTGATACAGCATATTTTATTGTTCAAAGTGATGGATTTTAATAACTTGTATTGTATCTGACAGACGCCGTCCTTTTTTCGTATTAAGTAAAATACCAGTATTGTCCAAAAATATTGCAGTTTTTATTTCTGGTGCATGTTGCAGTGATTAAACCGGCGATTATGTATCTCCGAGTTATTATCAATATCAGTAAGGTCACATAGTAAGAAAAACTGTGATAAATGTAACCACGCAACAACGCCAAGTTGACCCCTCCAACACAAAAAACGATTTATACCTAATGCAAAATTTAATGCTATTTATGTGCTAAGAAGTTGCTCTAATTTCAATTTTTGTTCTCTAAAGTTTTGCACGGATTTCAAATTCCAACTTATATCAAGCTAGAACCCTCCCTCTCCCTCTCCCATTCAGATACATTGGTTCAATCAAAAGAGTAACGGTTCTAGAATTATGTGCTATGAATGTGCTTTCAGAACACATAAACATTTTAGAAAAATCGATGGTGCAATATGTCGCGCAAGACACCGGTATATTCAAATATACATAACATTGTCGCAACACTTATTTGTGTTTGTAATAAAATAAAACTTTCATTTACAATAAGCACCAAATTTGTTGCTTGTCGAAGTATGTTGAAAAAATGTCGTAAAGACCTTCGGCCGCTCAAACATATGTATGTACAGTGCGTTTCAAAGAACGTGATCACATTTCAAATCGAGATAACTCTGGAAGTTTAAAAGAAAGAAGGATGATACAAAAACTAACATCTAGAGTGCGTGTCGAAGTTTTTTTTACACATATTGAAAAATAAAAGCGAATCATCTGTCAAACCTGTTAACATAACTTGTATATTTTTAAATGGAACACCTTGTATATTTTTATATTTTCGGATACACCATTCCATTCTGAGTTCAACGATACAGCATACTTGATACTTTAAGGGGGCAAGCGATTAAATTTACTTAATTCAATATCAACAATTGCAACTTGCGTCAATTGATCCTGATCGCAAAGAGGCGGCACATGCATGCAAAAAATGCCGCTCAAATGAGGTGCTGCACTAGTCGAAACCAATTTTGGGTACCATGGACGTTCCTTCAAATAGAGGAAGCCACTTGTTCCAGAATAAATACGTTTTGTTTGTATTATAGTTGAAGGTCAAAATAAATAAATACGGTTTGAAAGTAAAAACTACCACGGGATTACCACAAAAACATGAAACAAGATTAATCTCGATTACGCGTTATTATTCTTTATCTTTATTATTGGTGAAGTGAATATCCATATCGTCGCATCCAGAATTTACAATTTGACTAAAATTTGCGATTTAGGGCTATGACAATGTCCGAGAATGATAAGTCTCTTTTACGACATAACACGCAGACAAATATTTACATCAGGTTCTAGTGAAGATTGCTCAAGTGTTTCATTACAGTTTTCTATTCTACTAAAATCAACAAATACAAAACCGGTAATAAAAAATAATATAAAGATAATACACGTACCCAAATTGAAGTATTTCAATTAGAAAACAAGGTGCTATTCATGAAATGCTAATCTAAAACAGGGAGAAAATATTATGGTTTCAACAAATGATTTCACGTGGTAAAACGGAAAGTATTTTTGATATTCGGAGAAAATCATCTAAAAATTACCGGCACAAGCGCTATCTCTTGACAAAATTTTTACTACGATTTACATTACTCTTATGGGCAATAATAAACGTTCATTAATAACAGTTGCGTTTTACTTTTAGAATATTCTCAAAAGACTTACGTCGCCTAGATAGCAATATCTCAAACATGTTACAAGCACCAACAAATTGAGCCACTGGTTTGTCTTAATTACAATAAGAAATTTATCACTCACAACGTCGACTATTTTTTATTTTTAAACAAATTGCAAACTTTTAGGCGCTTAATTATTAACAGTCATGTTAATAAAGGTTGATTCATACTTGGCATGAATTGAAGGTAAACCATTACGTTATACGCGATTTTGACTAACGCCTTATGCTAAAATAACATGTAAGTTTGCCCCCCTTAACTCAGGCGTTGAAATGTGTTTGAAAAGAATTAAACAAGTAAGAATATTCAACAAAAGACTTTATTTATCATTCTGTAATTATATGAACTGTTCCACATGTTGACCGTTTTCTAATATACATTTAGTGTATACTTTCAGTATGTGATTGCAGCATTTATGAGAGATGTAATTATTAATATAAAAATAAGTCGGGTTTTCCTTCCTGACGCTATACCTCCAGAACGCACGAACCGATTTCCACGGTTTTGCATTCGTTGGAAAGTCTCGGCTACGTGAGGTTTATAGCAAAGAAAATCAGGAAAAATGTCAACAGAAAAGCGGGAAAATTTTTTTTCTTACGTACAGCGCCATCTCTGATACATAGCATGTACTACAAACCAATATTTTAAGTAGATGGCGCCGGTGCGTCGCAATGACAATTAACAAGTCGCAAGGCCAATCGCTTAGTGTTTGCGGGATAAATTTAGAAAATCATTGTTTTCACATGGGCAGTTATACGTTGCGTGTTCACGAGTTGGGAAACCATCCGCTTTGTTTGTGTTAACGTCAGACCAAAAACAAAAATGTGGTTTACCAAAGTGCACTTCAATGAAACTGATAATTTGCGGACACGTATCGCTTCGATTCAGTATTTACTTTGGATTCACTTTCATTTACTTAGAGAAGTTCAACTAAATAACACTTCATTTTGTAATCGAAATGAATTCATTACTGTTGTGAAATGAAATAAAATTTTTCCTTTTCAAATATAAAACAAAAAAATTTTCTTTATCTTTTAATTACCAAACGAAATGTTACATAAAACGAAGCCATCTGGTGGCGAAACGGAGTTCGCCGGGTTTGCTAGTTGATTATAATTGTGCAAAAAAACTAATCGAAGCCTGAGTTACAGTATCAAGTGTGCTATATCGTTGAACCCAGAATGGAATGGTGCATTTGAAAATCTAAAAAATATACAGGATGTCCCATTTAAAAATATAGAAGTTATATTAATAAGTTTGACAGATGATTCGCTTTTGTTTTTCAATATGTGATTTATCTTGATTTGAAATGTGATCACGTTCCTTGAAACGCACTGTACCTACAAGGCATGTCGATATTTTCATAACTCAATCGGCTTTATGAACATGTTTATTAACGCAATAAAAGCACATAAATTTACCATTTGCTCATTTCAGATACGACACGTGAAATATATTTTTTTATAAATGGAGAAGGGGTGTAGCTTGATTCTAGTCTCAAGCCAGAATTATGGAAAATTTTGTAAATTTAACAATTAGGGGTTACTAGGTATAAAAGCTGTTGCAAACTTTTCGAACGGGGCTCTACAGAAGCTTACTTTGTCGTAACGCACATTATTGTTTTTTCAATTATTCCAAGCTTTCAGTTGATTTTCATTTGGTTGATACTATAAGGATATCAAGCCCTCCATTTATTAAAAAATATATATCAATTGCCGCTGCCGCTTTATTGCTTTATAAAACGTTTTCAAAAAGTCGATTGCGTTATGAAAATATCAACATATCTAAAGTATATGATTGAGCGAGCGACAAACAACAAATTCGGTATTTGTTGTAAATTAAAAGTTCTATTTTATTACAAACATTTTGACAAAACAAAACGCAATAACTAGTTTTATTATGATTTGGGTGAGACTAGAAGAATATCAAGTTGACCCCCTCCATTTATCAAAAAATATATTTCAAGTGCCGCTTTCGAAACGAGCAATATGCTAAATTTATGTGCTTTTATTGCGTTAATAAACATTTTCATAAATGTTTGCACAGGACACTTTTCAATTACTTCGACGAGCAACAAATTCGGTGCTTGTGATTATTCGTGTGACTCATTTTGACACCAAAAAAGTTGGAGTAACAAACTTTTTAACAAACTAAGTTCTGTACAACGCGTTTGGAGATACATTTGCAACACTTTTATACCTGGTAGGTCCAAATTGTTAAAATTACAAAATTTTCCAAAAATATGTTTAATGTTCGTAAAGCACATAAAAAGCATAATATTTTTTCAATTAAACGACAAATAAGTGTTGCGACAATGTCAGATATATTTTGAATACACCATATGTCTTGCGCTACATATTGCAATATTGGTTTTTGAAACTTGGTAGATTTTCCTAAAATGTTTTTGTTTATTCTGAGAGCACATTAATAACACATATAATTTTGGAATTACTCTTTTGATTGAACCAATGTATCCGTATGGGGGGGTGTCTAGCTTGATATACGAGGATGTATTGATATCTAGTTAGCCTAGACCAGTTCCTTGCATAAACAAAATATTGCGTTACCATAGCAACGAACAATAACTTATTAGAAGTGTCAGTGTAAAGTTTGACGTCAAAAAGTAAACCAGAGTCACGCAATAAATTAAATGAAAAAGATGTCCACCGAAATTGTGAAAATCGAAAAATTGGAGTATCGAGCCATCATCAAGTACCTGTATTTAAAAGGGTTAAGAGGTAAGCAGATTTACGAAGATATGCTTAATACCCTTGGTGATCAATGTCCTTCGTATGCGACCGTCAAAATTGGAATGCAAGCTTCAAAAGAGGTAAATTTTCCATTGAAGATGATGACCGATCGGGAAGGTAGTTTCTGTGTCAGTCCCCGAAAATATCGATGCAGTTCATGACATGATTTTATCAGACCGTCGAATTGGGCTAAAACGGATATCTGAAGCACTGAATATTTCATACGAACGCGTTCATCATATGGTTCACGTCAATTTGGACATGAGAAAATTGCTGCAAAATGGATCCCCAAATGTTTGAATGTTGACCAAAAGCGTGCAAGGGTAGAAGCATCGCGTTCGATCTGTGCTCGATTTGAAAACGATGTAGACTTCTTAAACCGAATTGTTACTATGGATGAGACTTGGGTACATTTCTACGATCCAGAAACAAAGCAACAATCGATGGAATGGCGACACTCTGGTTCTCCAAGACCTAAGAAGTTTCGTGTCCAAAATCTGCTGGAAAAGTTCTTGCTTCAGTTTTTTGGGATTGCCATGGAGTAATCATGATTGATTTTTGGATAAGGGTAGAACAATAACTGGAGATTACTATTCGACATTACTGACCACTCTACGGGAAAATATTAAAGAGAAAAGACGCGGAAAGCTATCCATCCAAGGTGTTTTGTTTTTGCAGGACAACGCCCCTGCACACAAATCTCATGTTGCCATGCAAAAATTTGTGATTTAGGGTTTGAATTACTAGAACACCCCCTTATTCACCCGATTTGGCTTCGTCCGACTATCACCTCTTTCCTCAACTGAAAAAAGTTTAAAAGGTCGTACATTTTTCCAACAAGGAGGTAATAGAAGCTGTGGAGGTCTGGTTTGCAGAGCAAGAAGAAACATTTTTTTGAAAGGTTGCAGGTTCGCTGTAATAAATGTATCCAATTAAGAGAAGAATATGTTGAGTAATAAAATATTTTGACATTGAAATTTTGTTTGGTTCTATAGTAGGCTAAGAATTTTTCAATATATCCTCGTAAGTTGGACCCCTTATTTTATTTTGAAATTCGAGCAAAACTGTTGAATCACAAAAATTGAAATTAGGGAACTAATTAGCACATAAATACCACTAAATTTTGCATTGATGGGGCGACTAACTTTATGGGGGTAATGTATAATTCGAACAAGTGTTTCGACAGCTACTGGTTGTACATAATAAGTTGCGATTTTACAATGAGATTTTTTTTTTCAACTAAACATTGGAAATACAGTATAACTATTTTTTTCTTTTTAAAATTGGGATAGATTGATACATTTTAAAGCATGAAATTTGTTTTATTGTGTGGATTGGTAGGTCATGTGCACGAATAAATACTGCAATTGCATTTTTACTTCGTGTAAATCGTAAATGATTCGACACAATAAGACAGAGTTTGCCAAAAATGTACTGTATTTAATTATTGACATATTGACCTGCATGGTCATATCCCTATGTTCAATTTTAAAAAGTCCATGTTAATTAATGGCAAAATAGTTACTGTATTTCTTTTGTTCAGTTTTAAAAGAAAAACGTCACTGTATATTGCGAGATTTAGCACCACAAAATTTTACTTTACATATTAATTTCCTTCCAAATTTAGTTTTGATGATACTATTTATTTTTATGTACAGGGTGATCACAAATGGTCCGTTTTGACAGGAAAACGTAATTCCTGGCTAGATAGAGCAAAATTAAACAAGTCCCGACTCGATGTTAAGTAAAACATTAAATAATTCTGTCATTTTTAGAATTAAACACCCACAACTTTATATTTATGAAAAGTGCTAAATAAGAGTATTTTACTAAAATCATAACCAACTATGACTTCCATTAAAAAAAATAAAATTTTATTTATTTCCTATCAAATGGGTGACTATAGAAAAATCTGATTGTGTCACTGGATTGCTCTTAAAAAAGTGCCTAAAGAATATGTTCATAGAGTTTGAATATTCATTTTACAAAAAAAGTTATCGATAATTTTCATCATGACGGAAAATTTAAGAACGCCCTGTATCTCGGTTGGTAGGGAAGATGACATCATGCAACTTTTGTGATTAAATATTTCTCAAAAATCGATCTCATCACATGTCAGTTAATTTTGCACTATCTAGCCAGGAATTACGTCTTTCCTGTCAAAAGTGATCAATTATGACCACCCTGTACATAGTTTTAAGATTATTTTAAAAAATATTAAATAATATGAAGAATCGTAAAATATTGCCCTATGTTTGCTGAAATAAATTCAAAAATAAGCTTAATAATACTTATTTATGTTACAAGTCGTCTAAACAGGTCTTAAAGCTTGTTAGAGGACTCGTCACATACAACTTTTTTGTAATAGCAAAGAGCAAAATGTTACAATTCAACGAATTACACTGATTATCATAACTGGGTGTTTTCACAAAATTTATATTTAAGAAAATTGTAGTTTATTGTTAAGTCATAAACAGAATATAAATATAATATATGATATGCTCAGTATTAAAAATTTTCATTTAAAAAATATCTAAAACACTATGTTTTAAAAATCATCATTGGTCGTGACGTCAATACTCGTATATATCAAATATAAATGGTGGTTTGTTTATGTAAAGCACCACTAATTATTACTTGAAAAACAATCGCATACAAATCAAACAATTTATAATATGTTATTTATACGAGAATTGAGGTTACGATATAGACGACTTGTTTCGGCTCCATTTTTAGTATTTGAATTAAATATACTTTTTAAAAAGTACACTGTAAATTAAAAAAAATTATAACTGGCGAACGTCTTTTATATGTACGGATTTCGCACATTTATAAAAAGTTGGAAAATTGCGAACTGTCGGTTTTTGACGAAAAGTTTGTAACAGCCGTTTTTAATGTTTTTAACATGCGCTTTTGGGTGTTAATGGTCGTTGCTATTTGTATTTATGGTACTCTCATAAATGGTTACTTAGGATGTCCGTTGCTACTTAGATAAATGAGGAATAATGATGAAGTCCTACTATCTTCACTGAATGCTTATACATGGAGTGAATTTAAAATCTTTCAATGCAACTATCTCGCAAAATAACAGCTGGGAAAAGCCATTTGGCGCAAATTTTATTCAGGTAGGAGAAACCGGAACCTTTATACCTCAGTGAGGGACGAGTGACTCCCTAGGCGCCACACTCCAACTTGGAAATATACCACAGCACTTATAGTACCTCAAAGTAAAGGGCTCGATGAGTGAGTATTCAGCTCTACAACAATATTTTTTATTAACCAAAAACTTTACAGTTTTGCTGAAAGAATTCAGATGCTTTTTATTTATGGTTTTGAAAATCATTGTGTCTTAATGACTGTTGAATTTGAACATCTAATCAAATAAAATAGCATTTGGTTATTTTCCTAGTACCTCAAACTATGTCGAGCCTTAATTAATATTTTTACACATGAATACTAAGGTGGGTAAGGGTTAGCATGTTTAGGTTTTAGTGGTTTCCTAAACCTTGAAGCAAATGCTTTGCCACAATTGCACACGATTTCTCACTACACTATACAGGTTTATTCTGATCTTCTGGGGCACCATACATAACACTTACTTCGTTACACTCCTTAGTGCTTTATAGTAAAACACATGCGTTTGTTTAGAGTACGCAGAAAGTCTGAAAACTGATTGATTCTATTTTTTATGCGTGTATTATTTCTCTTTGTAACTAAGAATTTCAAGTAGAAGTAAGTTGAGTGTACAAGTTCGGTTTGATTGTTTTTTATAGCTTCTAAGCACAATACAAGGGTGTTCTCACATGGCGTATCATACGTTCTCAATGAAAATATTCAGCTTTGAAAATTTGTTAGTAAACGTAAAACAGTTATGGAGAGAAAAGTTAAGTTTCACTTGACAATTTTGAATTCATCTAAATCTAAAGGTTCACGGCATAATAAATACACAGCAGTGTATCTCTCGAGCGGCGCCACTGATTAAAAAAATATGACCATTTTATTCTGTTTAAAACCCAGAGTCACACATAATATTAGACGATTTCTAAACAAGTTTAATTATATTGATAATGAGCTCCTTGTTCTTGATGACCTGCACTTCAGTATAAGTGATCCAGAGAACATAAACTAATAACTACGTTAATAAATAAATCAATTAATAATTTAACAAAAGATTACGTGACAAAAGTAAAATACAAACTGTTTACAATAGGACAAAGTAACATGTACATACATTAACGTAGTTATTAGTTTGATTTTCTCTGGATCACCTACTGTAGTACAGATCATCAAGAACACCTTTGTCTTCGAATTTCTCGATAAAGACCGGAATTATCGGTCGAAACGTCGGCAAAACACAAGCTCTAGTGTCTTGTTGATCCAATCAATTACATACTCCTTAAAAAGGCCCAATAAAAGGATTTAGAATCCTACTAATACAAGTTGAATTATATTGTTTTTAAGAAATCGATTCGCAGTACCGCATGTAACGAGAGTAAAGCGAATTGTTTTGAACTGGAACATTAGCCACACACATCCACAGAAGACATTTCGGCGGTGAACATTTAAAAATCATTAAATCTTAGAGTCGATTATGTTTATTGTGTAGCGGGGAAGACGTGGCGAGCGGGTATTAAACCAAAGTGAAGGGCGTTTGCATATTTTGTTTGATAGACCAAGATACACTGCTATATGGTTATTATGCTCTGATCATTTTCATTCCGACATTCATTATTTTTGGGTTTACTTAATAATCTCTAATTTTGGTATAACAATTTGCTCTGTTTTACTGAAAACAAAAGGCAATGAACTGGCCGCTTTTGATTGGCCAGTAAGACAACTGACCGCTGTGGCAACTAACCGCAAGCTCAACTGTCCGCCGACACAACTCAAAAATTAATTTAACTAGAACTACAGAAAGCTTAAAGATCAGTCGAATGTCAGTCAACTCAAATTTTACGTAGAAAGGATTTTTTTTATATTACTTATTTCGTAAGAACAAGAAAGTTACCAAGTGGATAATATACTTTGATAATAGTTAATTATGCATAGTAATGAAACATTATCAGTTATAATTAAGCGATTGCAGTGTCACTACCTCACGGACAGTTGCCATGTTCTAAGATTATTAGAATTGAAAATAATTTAAAAAATCTGTAGTTAGTCAGTTACCGGCTATGAACTCATCAGCATTGCCTAAAAACTAAGCAGATTTTTAACGCAATATGTCGAATTCCTGCCAAGCAGCGCCAAATAAACAAAAAAGCCCATTTTATTTTTTTAGAATATCTATTTTTAATACGGGCCACTTAAAATAATCACCCTGTATTTGCAGTGTGAAATATTTAAAATGGCAACGTTAGACTTTGAAGCAAACCCTGTTACATTTAATGTTGTGTGAGTGGCAATCGATGGAGGCCAGTTTCCTCGCAACAGTTGTCCCTAGCCCGGTTAAATCTATGTTTGTGCCACTGCAAAAGTCTAATGTACACCTTGTTCCAATAAGGGTGGCCACCGGCCATATCTCACTAACAACTGCGTATAGAAATTCAGGAACAAAATTTTTTATGACTAAAATGGTTATAAGGAAAATAACATTCCATTCATAGCAAAATAATATAATAAATGGTAAAAACATTTCACAAATTTTAATTATTTTTTTTAATTTTATTGTGTTAGTCGTGAGTGTAGTATTGCTGTGGACTTTGGTGTCGAAGCCGTTAGTCATCTTAAAAAATGTTAACTAAGAATTCAATAACGGAATAGGTGTACTTTACTACTTTATTTAATTTATCTAATATGTGGGTACTACTGATTACTAAACATAATGTTATTGGACCTACAATTTGAAATACATAAGTATACAGGGTGGCTCACGAGGTTTTGGCCAGTATATATCTCGAAAACTATTTGAGTACGATATTGAAATTTGGCAGTTATAAACCGGTTGGTAGTATTACGCATTTTAAGCAAGCAGCAACGTTGTTACAAGGTCACATTTCGGATCATGTGTATCATTTTTAGAATTTTTAATGGGACACCCTGTATATTTTTCACTGCTGTAAAGGTCCCTCCTATGCTAATTCAACTATATTTTATTTTTATTTTTTTTTGGTAGGTAAGTACTTAGAGACGATAAACAAATTTTTATGTAGGTTTTTATTTGAAAATTCAACGATAGCTTAGAAACATAAAATATTTGGAATAGAATAACACTTTACTATAGTTGATGCTCAAATTGATTTCCATTTTCAGTAATGCAGCATTCAAATCTTCTAAGTAAATTTATTGTGCATGCTGCTTGAATCATTTCTGGTGTAACAGATTGGCAAGCTGCTTTGATTCTGTTTTTTAAATAATCTACATCGGAAGGAGCTGTAACATACACTAATCCTTTTAAATATCCCTAAAAGAAAAAAATCTAACGGGGTTATATCTGCTGAACGAGCCGGCCAAAGTATTGTACCATTTCTCCCAATCCATCTTTCTTGGAAATACACATCCAGATGTGACGTTACTCGTGACCAAAATGAGGAGATGCACCATCTTGTTGCCACCACATAGTCGCTCTCTCATTTAGTGGAATGTCCTCCAAGCAAATCGGAAAGAATATTCTGAGAAAATCTAAATACCTTTCGCTGTCAGAGTCCCGTCATAAAATACGGCCGAATCAAGCGGCAAATAAACCGCAGCAAACATTTATCCCCAAATAGTTTGAAAATGCGTTTCTCGCACCCACCTGGGATTTTCAGCCGACCAGTAGTGACAGTTATGTCTATTAACTATACCGTTATTGTGAAAACGGCTTTTTGTCACTCCACAATATTTTATTTAAAAACAAAGGGTTGTCTTCGATTTTAACTTAATTTTTCTTGTACTCATTTGCAATCAGTAGTCAATTGAGTAATTTAGTATGTGAAGTCGTCAGATCGAGTTCATTAAAGTGTGTTTTTCCAAGTCCAGAGTCGGATGTCATACTTCCAAACAGGTTTTAATATATACTTACAACTCAGGTATTGCCCATAGGTAACATGGTATTTCATTCTAGCATTTAATACAAGTTTCTACGTCCTATTTGAAATTATGCTTTTTTACTTTTAATATGGTCGTTTCATGACACCTTCTGACTGTAGTAGGTATGAGTTCCCAACAACGAACCTTAACATCTACTTTGATTTCGTACGATTTGGAGAATGCTTCAAATGGTTTTTCTTTAACAATTCTCTGTGAATTAATATTTCAAAAGAATATAGAAGTTGTGCGGAAGACAGTCCTTATCTTACAGAGAAGAGCTAAGTGTCAGCCTGTACTGTCAAATTGGTGGTTAAAGATGTTATTAATATTTTCTAATTTGCTGCAACCTCGTGTATCGTTGCACTAAGCTTAAAAAAATTGTCGACAGATAGTGTACGTAGTTTAAGAAAGTCGATTCTTCGATTTTAATCTTAACAAAGAGTTTGTGCAAGTGCAAACAAACTCCGAGAATCACTCGACAGCTGTTTCGCGATTTTGGGACTCAAAGTGTTGCAAATTTACATTAGATACTTTAGGATCGTTAACGGTATGTTGGCACTAATGATCGAAGAATCGACTTTTTGTAAACTGCTTACACTACCTGTAGACAAAATTTTGGAGCTTTTAGAGAATAGCGTTTTTGTTGAATCATTAGCAATTACACGTTTGAATTCAATCTAAGTTCCATGTTGCCATACGAATTCTAACGATTTTTTCAACTTGTCTATGATGGGTGTACAATTCAGAGCTCTGTAGTAATTTGAAAGTAAAGATGTCGGTTTGATAACATAAAGTATTGTTTCGATATACTGACGACACGTGTATCGGCTTGATCATCTCATTGAATTCCACTTTTATTTATCACTAGGAAGGCCAATGGTGAATGGAGTCTTTCACTATGTCAATCCATCAATCATTAACAAAATTTCAAATTAACAAAAATTGGGTTTCTTTCTCTATACAAATTTTAAAAATGACAATACTTCCTATTAACCACCAGTCCCAATATATTTTATTTTCATCTGCACACCTTCTATTCATTACTCATCCAGTACTTATTCTCCATTTCTTCGTTTCCTGTTCTAAATCTTGGTATCATTCTTTTTTTTCAGACCCTTTTGGAACTCTTTCTGTTATTAGTTTTCTATATTTCTCGATACATTTATCTTCTTTTATTCTTGCTCTTCTTTCCTGCATTTGTGTGGCGTTATCTATATCTTTCTTCATATCTTAACCTCTTTAGCTCTTCTCTTGCATATTCACCTCTTTCATAATATCTTTTCTTTCTTCTTTTCATAATTTATTTTCTGTGCCTCCACTTCTTTTCAGCATTCATACAGTATCTCATTGTCTTTCCTGTATTCCATCCTTCCTTCATATCTCAAAGCTCTCTTTCCTGTTTCTATCGTATTTTTTCTGGTTTTATTTCTTCTCTATATAACCCGGTGTCCCTTTCTATAGTCCTAATGTCCCTTCCAATACTTCTCTAGTTCTTGTTTCTCAAAAATACGTTTTCTTTTATTTAAATCTTTCCCAAATGCCCTTCTTATATCCCCCATACTTTCCCCACTATTCTATTTCCTTTCTGTCTCAGCTCTCTTATATACTCTCCATTCTTATTATTACACCCAGTATTATACCTAAATATCTATACAGGGTGTGTCTCAACGATAGCATGTTAGAGGAATAATGAGAACGAAAAACCAATCAGCTGAAAACTTGTAACTCTATACAAATGGACATGGTCTACTTACTGAAAATATTTTCATGAGTGTGTCACTTACGGTAATACCGGAAGTGGATACCAACTTTGTTATTTTAAACACAATGCCCCAATTTTTATTTTGTTTTTGGTTTCCGCATAAAATTTTTACGTCTTCTACTACCAGGTTTGCGTACCTATCCCTTACTATTATTAAGAAAAAAAATAATTTGAGGCGTTAGCAACGAAAATTTGAATCTTCTGAAAAATTAATATTTCATGAAAGGTAAAGCAGATAAGCGAAACTTGTTTAACGATTAGACATGGTATTGGGCTATGTTTTAAGTACCGATATTAGGAAAACTAAAGTTGTCAAAAGAGTAACTTTTTCGAATTGCAACTATGTTTCTTTATATTCTTATTGGATGCATAATTTAATTACCCATCTGATGATATATCACGTTCCTATACCTAAACTGAATAATTTTCGTCTTATGTACTTGTTTTCTACTTTTCCTGGAGATGATGTAGTAAATTAATAGTGTGCTTTGTAACCTGTTTTAACCAACTGATTGAAGGTATCATACTAAAGGCAGCAAAACAGATTGCAAAGCACACTATTAATTTACTACATCGATCTCGAAAAGTAGAAAAAAGCAGATCACGAAGAAATAAAGTAGAAAAAAGCAGATAACACGCAAATCATTGAGTTTAGTTATAGGAACATGATATATCAGCGGATAGGTAAATAAATTCTGCATCGAATGAAAATATAAAAATTGACTCTTTGACAATTTTAATTTTCTGAACTACCGTTACTCCCGGACCTCCCCTAAAAATAAATTTCAAAAATGTCTAATACTAAAAACATAGTCCAATACCATGTCTAACCGTTATACAAGTTTCGCTTATCTACCTTTTATGTTTCATGAAATACTAATTTTTCACTAGATTCAAATTTTCTCTTCTAAAGTCTGAAATTATTGTATTGAAACCAAAACTAAAATAAAAATGTTGGCATTGTATTTAAAATAACAAAGTTGGTATCTACTTCCGTAGTGACACAGCCATAAAAATATTTTTAAAAAGTAGACAATGTCCATTTGTATAAGGTTACAAGTTTTCACCTGAATCGGTTTTTTTCGTTCTCATTATTCGTCTAACATGCTATCGTCGAGACACACCCTGTATTTGTTCACTCTCTATCTGCCCCCCAAATCGTTCTTCTTGTGTTCCATCTGTCTCTTCTGCCTTTTCCCATTTCATTTTCTTTATTGCTCTCTCCATTTATTCTTTCATTGTTCCACTCTCTTTCAGCTCCGTCCATTTTCCTCCTGTCTCCTTTGTTTGTTCTTCTTCTCATTCTCATACCTGCCCTTCATTCTTTATTCCTCCTATTCTTTTCTCCAACAGTTTTTATCTTCTACTTTTAGGTACACTGTCATTTACCATTATTTCCCTCTCTAGTTAGCGTGAACGTCTTCTAGTAGAAAAATTAAACATCGTTGCTATGTTACAACTAAGATGTTTTATAGAACAATGTTCAATGTTACATAAACTTAGAAATAATTGAAAGTATAATCAAAACAAGATAAGTTGATTTTCTAATATTGCTTTTAACGAATCAAAATAAATATCATTCTCTATACCTAATAAATTAAAATTTGTTGACATTTCAGCAATAAAATTAAGTCTCCTTTCTGGATCTGCAGGAGTCGGACCTTGCGTTAAATGTACTTTGAAAGGATGATATTTGTATTGCTTTAAGACCCTCTGGATAGTTGATTTACTTATCCTAATTCTTGATGAAGACATCGAGTTGAAATGTGAGGATTGACTTGGATATAAGCAAGAATGTTAATAACATTATCATCTGTTACAATAGGCTTACGTCGAGGATTTTGATGTTTTCCGGTTGGAAAAGAACCATGCCTTAACTTTTGTTCTACATATGCAAAAGTATTTTTACCTGGAGTTGTTCGCTCAGGAAAACGATTTCTGTATAAATCTCTAGCACGTCTGCTTTTTCTTCCACATTCTCCATAAATGATCAGCATATCAACATACTCATCGTAAGTGAAACTTAAAGGCATGATAAGTTTTAAGTCATTAAACTTTTAACAACAATAATACAGATAACGATTGTTCACTAACAACACTGACGGCTTTTGACAACTACAATAACTGTTGCAAAGATACGTTTTTTGTTTCTAAGCTCTCTTAGTTTTTCAAATAAAAAACCTACATAAAAATTTGCTTATCGTTTCTAAGTACTTACCTACCTAAAAAAATAAAAATAAAGGTATGGTTGAATTAGCATAGGAGGGACCTTTACAGCAGTGAAAAAATATACAGGGTGTCCCATTAAACATTCTAAAAATGATACCACGTGATCCGAAATGTGACGTTGTAACAAAGTTGCTGCTGCCAAATTTCAACATCGTAAATAGTTTTCGAGATATATACTGGCCAAAACCTCGTGGGCCACCCTATATAAAAACTTAAACTTCTGAGGAAGTAACTGAACAAAAATTGATACAGTAAAGTGGAATTCGAGTAGGTCTGCAAGAACTTTCTTGTGATTACGATAGTGAAATATTTTGTTTCATAAACACAGCTTCTAACACCTCACCGCTAAATGTATGTTGCCATTTTGGCATAACATACATAATATCATAAACCTTATTCGGGATTCTGTTAATAAGTGACACATGAGGCCAACATTAAAGTGATACGAGTACTGTTTTTACCATAATAGTTAACTGTTAAATGAAATACGCATGCGCCACGAATAATAAAGAATTTGTTACAAAGTGCCAGTTTAACGTGTTATTTCAAGCTTCCAATTTGTTGTCTCAGAATGTGAAACTGATGTCGTGTTGCTGGACAGAAAACAAAAATCATACTTTAATTGTAATAAGTGTTGAAATAAAAAACTGAGCTGGACAGGCCATGGAATTGGATTGTTTTAATTGTTTTTACAGTGTACGCGTGATGGCGTAGAACTCTGCTTTAAAACTTGATATAAATATAACCTAAAAATTGACCGATGCGAATATTTTCCTAGATACCTTGAATGCTTACCTAAACTCTGTATCGGCTGACTACTTTGTTAAAGAAATTACCAAATGTCAAAGAAAATTTAAGGACCTAATTAGCTCAGTTTGAACATCCGTTTGGTGTTACCTCAGACTAAATAAGGGTGTTCCGATATTCCGGGTACATAGAGTGCTCTCGTGTATGAAATTTTTATTTGAATATTTCTATACTCCAACTTCTTCTGCCCCAAAAGGTATACTTAATTGTCTCTCCGAGCAACAGTTTCTGAGATAATTGGATTTTTGCTCTATCATTGACATAAGTGAAATGCATGTCTTGCGACATTCGTGTATAAAGAACACGTACAATAGTATAGTTTACATTTTTGACATAAAACATTTAATATTTATTCACCCTTAAACACTCAATTGGTAATTTGGACCGGTTCTAAGTCTGGGTAAGTGTGAAGGAAGGCAATGGTGAATTTGTCTAAAATCCAATTATCTCAGACTGTTGCTCAGACGACATTTGTTAAGTATACATTTTTTGTGGTAGAAGAAGTTGGAGTATAAAAAATTCAAGTAAAAATTTCATACAGAATAAACAAAAAAAAATTAGGACATTTTAAGTGTAAAAAAAAGTGCTGCAATTTACCATGGGATTGTGTATAGGTAAAATTATTACAATACTTAGATTATAGCGTCCACATAGCATGGTAATCCACGTCTTTGGGTCATAATTCCAGTAACTGATACAGGCACAACTAAACTAGTAATTACAAAAACAAAACAAATTGAGAAAAACTTTTACCCAAAATTATGTAACAAGGTTAATGTTCCATAACATTTGTTTAACGCATAATTTTACCGGATTGTTTGCGGGTGCTTAATTGAAGCAAGCGCAGTGAGTGATCTGATTAACTATAAGGAAAAAATATAATGTTCTCCATTACGTGTGTGCATAATATAGTTGTCGTTACCTCGGAAAATGTACAGTTCGTTTAAAAAACTTTTGGTAATCTGTAGAAAATACAATTATAAACAGAATTTTCTTGTTCCACAAAATAACCCGCATTCAAAATAGCCCTTATTCTATTTGGCCATGAGAATATAGTACAGGTTAGTCATTTCAATGAATGTTAGTTAATTTAAATACAATCAAAGTTACGTTTGTTATTCGCGGATTAAAGAAAATTCTATCGTAATCCCGTTTTAGGTCAATGAGAGCGTTCGGAGAAACACTAAAATTGTGACAATTATCAAAATTTCTTGACTGATTCTGTGAATTTGATTAATTTTTGACGTTTTCGAAAATATAGTTTCAAATCAGCCCAAATCTCTAAAATTTAATCAAGATGGCTAAAATGACATGAATGGAAAAATAGATCTGAATTTTTTGCATTTAACGGAAGAAATAATTATAAGCTTTTTCAATGAATTTGCCCTAATTATCTGTATGAATTAATTATAATATTAAACAAGATGATTACCAAGTTGTAAAATTTACTTTTTTATTGTAATTATTGTAATGTTGTAATGAACTTGTTTAAGTTATGAAATTATAAACACTACTACAAATAATTACTCGGACATTAAGTTGACGCTTATTTACTTTTATTAAACCACGTCTTTAATACAAATTTTTTCTATTAATTCATTAAAATAATGAAATATTCAATTCAATAGTCAAATATTTTATATTTGATTAAAAGAACAAATCTTGAGATTTTGTTCATTTCGTTTTGCATATAATTTGGTGGCGTTTAAACTTTATAAAATTGAACATAAACAACTTTAAAGTATTACTCGGTTTAAATTACAAAATATTTCATTTTCATTGGCTTCTAATAAATAAAACATACAGTATATTTTACTTTTCAAAGTATTTCTTGTTTGGACATGTCGTAAACTCGATAAAGTTTGCTTTTGATCTTACGTCGTATTCGTACGCAACTTGTGAATTAATAAAGTTACTTTACAAAAAATCAATTTAAAATTATAAAACCGACCTTTTTAAACTTGATTTAACAATGACTCGAACAATTTTAATTGTTTTAAATAACGAGTGAAAAAATATCATGGGAAAACGAAACAACTTTCGAAAACAATAAACTAAGTGGTACTGATTAGTAACAAACAAATGTAGAAAAAATACGTGAAAAGTAGGTGTAATTTTAAATTAAGGAAAATGTTGACTGGTTGTGCTTTTATTTATCTTTAGCGTATTATACATTATAAACTAAGTTGGCTAAGAAAATGATTAATTTTCAAAATTGGTTATTTCTTCAGTTTCACAGGTTTTCCTTATTCCTTATAATTATTTCTTAGTGTTACAGAAATGCACTTCAATTTTAAGTGCTGTGTTATTTATACGTACTTAAAAAGGTCTACAATTTGATTTTCCAAAACACTTTTTGGCTTGACGATTAATTTTACAAAACCCTGATCATATGTTGTAAATGACAAGAAGACAGTAGAAAATGCACATCTATTCATGGGAAAACAAGGAATTTCGCTTCTCCCTAAGCTGAACCTTATCCACTAGTATTTTTCAGGCAACACGTTGGACTTATTTACCTTTGTATAAGCGTTTTCACCTCTCTTTTAAATAAATAAGAAATATACAAGTTATACCTCAGGTTATACACTGTTCGTTATAAATTGGAGTTATTTTTTTTTATAAGATCGATTGCTGGGGAAATAATAATTTGGAATAAGACTTGTGGGCTGTTAAATATTTCTTTTGAACGTAGTAAATGTTTTGATGTTCCTTTATAACGGAAACGAAATTTGAAACAGTGACAATGGATTCAGCCGTTTTGGAATAAGCAAAAATATTGTAAAGAATACATTTTTCTCATAAAACGGATAATAAAAAAGTTTTTCTCTTGGCAACCACCTCCGTGGACATACGTTATGTGAAGAGGTGTCTCTTCCTCTTCTGTGCACATTCTGCATTCAGAATTATTTTTCACTTTTATGGTAGTGAGGTGTTTCATAAGTATGCAGTGAACGTCCTTAGGTTATTTCAATTGTTTTACACTCTAGCTTGAAGTTTCTTTAACCCTTCTTCCTTAGCGTGAAAAAAAAAAAATTACATTTGTCTGTGGGACCGACTACGCATCAAATTCAAAAATGCTGTTTAAGACTTTTTAACTTGTAGAATAAGACGAAAAAGCAAAAAAACACACTTTATTTATTTATTATTTGCACAAAAGAACACAGATATAAAAGAAATTACAGAAGCACCATAAAACTAAGAAATCAATCATAAAAAACGAAAAGAAGGTATTCTAAACTAAACAAATACAAAAAATTATAAACTAAACGTAAATCCAAGAAAGAGATCAGTTGAGATTCGGTGAGGGTTTTGAGAACAATCTGGACAAATCCCCTGTAAGTGTTCCAAACACATAACTCTAAGACATTTTCTACATGAATACTTGGTTTTTCTATTTTTTTTTAACCACACCAATAACAGCGTCCATGAGTGGCCACAAGGGCGTTATGTGGAATGTCTATCGAGCAGATTTCCATGAGTCTTGTCCGCATTGTCCTTCGAATATGTCCATCTACAAGCTCCATCCCCAATTGTTCGAGAAAAAGTCGTTTTGGTGGCGTTTTAGGTTCATTCTTATTGTTTTTATGTATTATGTAACTGTTGATACCGGTAATATTTAGGAGGGTATAAAATATTACCATAGGTCACCTACAAGTGCCTCGAGCACAATTGTAGCTTTCATACATTTTATCCAAAATATCGACTCCAGATTTTGTGGCATTATAATCCATAATAACAGATGGTTTACCTGTTATTTTGTTTATTTCGTCATCATAATGCATTGTGGATAAAAGGATGACGTTCTTACGTGTTTAGGGATATACGATACAAGAGTAGTTTTTTCTCTAAATGCAAACATTGTGGATTTTTCTGGACGCTTTATATTGAATTGTATGGGGATTTTCGGTCTATTTTTACGCATCGTTTCAATATTGGTCAGTCTGTGCTCATTTCGTAGAAGTTCAGCTACCTGTAGACTGGTAAAAAAATTGTCCATTGTGACGTTTCTATTAGTACCCGAAATTGGATCCGTGGTAATAAAGATATATTCGAGGTATCTAGTTTATACGGTCCTGGATGTTGTTTTCCTATGTATACTTCAAGATTTGCACAGTAAAACATCTTGGCGTCTACCAGCGCGTATATCTTGATTCCATATCGATTGGGCTTGCTAGGCATGTAAACCCTAAATGAACATTTTCCTCTGAAACCTGGCAACGTCTCATTCACTGTGGCAAATTCCGATAAGGAAAAATATTTTGGCCAACTTTCGTTAACTTTTGTAAACAAAATCCTAATTGCTGCCAATTTGTCAATTTTTTGGCGTTCTTCTCTGCTTGTTTTATCGTCAAATCAAACGTGAGCTAATAAAAATTGAAACCTTGCTAACGACATCGTTAAACGATATATCTCTAAGGAGGTACCATTGGTTCTGAAAAGTTCTGCTGCATTTAAGGCATTTTTTTTTACACCCAGCTATATACAAAAGACCTATAAATGATTTTATCTCCAGAAGATCTGTTGGTCTTGCAGTTCGGTTTTCAGAACTATAATTTTTCATTACTATATAAATATTGGTATTTTCAACAATATCTTGCAATACTTCATAAGAGAAAAAGCAACCCCACAATTGCGATGGATTAGATAAATAGAGTGCAGCAGGTTTTACATTAGGTAAATGCTTGATAATATTTTCTCTACGCGTTCTTACTTTTTTATTGCCTGGATGTTTCTCCCATTTAACACCATTTTTGGCAACAAAGGAAGGTACGCGTAAAGGTATTTTCATGGTTTCAACTTCTTGCTCGCTGTCTGTATTCTCATCTTGTATCTCGACATTGTCTTCTTCCAAACTGCCATCGGACATTACATCATCGAAGTTTGGGGACTGGCTCCTTCAAGCTTCCAGAGTCTGTGCAACTCCGCCTGCTCTTTTTCACAACTCATTTTGGTTGGCTAAATAGCTACAAAATAATATTAACAACCGAAAATGCAGCCCAAATTTTTTGATGACCTCATTCGGACGTTAACTACATATAATATTTCTTGTCGGTCTCATAGACCGCATGTTAAGAAAGAAAGGTTAATAACCATCCTCCAAATGTCAGATGTGCTTTTCTGTTAATCTTAAAGAGACATTTTAGCTACCTTTTTTCCAAGAGGTTTTCTTTTTCGCTTCCTTTATCTCCACTATGTGCTTTTGTCTATTGTAGAGGAAAGGAATTTGGATCTATTAGACTGATAATATTTTTTTGGATACAAACGGAGATTAATACAATACAAATTATGCCTGAAATACGGCGTCTAGATAGCTTTCAAGTTTGTACTAAAACTTCTCATTCTTATATTATATATTATAAGGTTGAATGCCTCGGTATCGTATCCACTCTAGGATTAATGTTAACCATATCCTTTAATTCTTACCCTACACGCTTCCGCCAAAGTCTTCGATTCTACGATAGTAGAGGGAAAAGATTCAGTATTCTTTCCAATCCGATAGTTGTCGTTGACTTTATCCCTGTGACTCCATGGCATGCAAACTTTGAAACTTGATTATCTTTGTTACGAATTCTTTTTTTTTAATACCTTTAGATTGCCTCTATATGCTCAAAAGTCCGATTAGCTTTTTGGTAACTTTTTCTACGTGAACGCTGAAGTTAAGTTTCATGTCTTAAGATTAGTCCTAAATAATTATTACTCAGTTGGACTTTCCACAATTGGAGTATCTTTAAATCATTAAGGTTTCTTTTTCCGCATGTTTTGGAAGAGTTTACTATTAGAACATCTTTTATTAATATCCTTGCGCGTATAATTTTTCTGGTTTTAGTTCCCATATAAGTTTGCTATAATTCTCGAGCATTGAGCTACACCTCGACTTCTACGTGCTCTCTGGATGGAGTCATAATAGGTGTGATCGAAAGCTCTCTTACATTCTAGAAAATATTTGTATATCAAGGCTGCTGCGGTGCACACAACATTTCTTAGCCACTCACTTTCTGTTTGTAAAATAAATTATTAAATTGTGAAAATAATAAATATTAATTAAAACAAATGATGTCAATATCAACCTTTTCGAATATCGTGCGAAACGCTATTGTGATTTTAAGAAAGCGGCCATTTACTTTTTTGGCAATTGAGTACAAAAAGTGCTACTTTATGGCGGCAAATGAGTACGTAAATTGTCTCTTTTAAGATGGGCGCCTAAAAGAAAGCCTCTTGTATATCTAGGGATTTTTTAAGCTCAGTTTACAAGATTTACAAAATATGCATATCTTGTCTTAAATATCAAAGACGTAACCAAAGATGTTTACCTTCTCTTATAGATTATGAGAACGGTTTTGACATAGTCAGGAATTTTTGAAACATTGACAAAAATCCATTTGATTTAAGCAGATCTGCACATTTTAACAAACTTGTATTGATACCAAAAGGCAGAGGCACTTGTGGAAGACAAATCAGATGCATTGCGAGGTGTGAGCCAGGAGTGCGTCATGTCACCTCTATTATTTAATGTTTATCCCGAATAAATATTTAAAACAACCTTACAAAACTGCTAAGTTGGAATAACAATAAATGAAGAACGAATAGTCCACACGTTATGTCAACGATACTGTGCTGTTACCGGAGGAACCAAAACAACTAGAAGAGTTACTAAAAATAATTAGCTACAATCATCAGAAATCCGCACAATATGCCTGCAAACATCAAGCTTAACAATGAAATATCGAAAATGTAACAAATTTTCGTTACTTAGAATCATGGTTCAACAATCAATATGGCCGTATTCAAGAAATTAAAGTAGGAATAGAAACATCGCGTGCTGCATTTATGAATATGGACCTGATTTTATGCTTGCAACAAATACATATTAAAATACGTACCAGATTATTGCGATTTTACGTTTACTTGGTCTTGTTTTATGGAAAAGAGGCATGGACACTAACAAAAGCAGCATTAAGACTTATAGGAAAATACACTGAATTCTCTGCGGTAATAAAAACATGTAGGACAAAATGAGAAAACAAATACAATCTGTAGAAACCATATAAACGCTTATTACAACTAGCACTACAATAATGGATTATAAAATTCCTACAAAATCGAAGGACGATGGCCACCAGGTCGACTATCGTCTATCGTGACTCAGAAATCTTAGAAACTGGTATAGGATCACGTCCATAGAACCATTCCGAAAAGCAGTATCCTGCCTAATGATCGCTAACACTTCTTGGAAGAGTGAGACGTTAAGGGCAGGTTAAGTGGTTCAAAACATTCTCACTTTGATTTATCTATGAAGAACCTTGGGTGATATTCGTCTGATCGTGAGGATTTATATAGAAAGATGTCACTACCTACAATGTAATCCATAGTTCTCCCTTAATCTCCTTTTTTAAAGATTTTACCAACTTTTCTGGGAAATGTGTTTCTAGTATGAAATCTAGTCAGACTCTCTTTCTCAGTTTCTGTACACTCTGCTGTGGTTCTTTCCGGCAAAGCTGTATAGAGTTTAGCACATTTGATAGATTTTATAATCTGTTTTCAATATATTCTCCAGGATTTTTTTTTCTTTTCTCTACGTTTCGCCGAACAAAAATTTTATATTCTCCCGGGAAGATCGGTTAACTGATATCTACTTAAAACATAAAATAACGTCAAACCCGTAGATTTTTTGAAAATTTTTTATCGTAAATAATACACGGTCTCGGTCAACTGACCACCGCCAATTGGCGACGAAACAACTGGCCTCCGGGAAAAAGTATCTGCTGCCGACTGGCCGCCGGAATATGTGGCCGTCGGTCGGGTCAACTGACGGCCACGATCAATGGTTGCCGTCCACTGACAATAAATGTAACAGGGGTTGCTTTTAATAGATTTCAAAGTGCATATACAGGGTGACTTTTAAATGTTATTAACAACAGACGTTGCAAGTTTAGAGCAAACGTTGAGGTACCCTAAAAAATTCTAATACATGGGCTGTATTAAAAATATTCAAACTGCTTGCAGGATTTGACGTATTTCCTTAAAAATGAGCTTAGCTTTTTCTCGTTTACATTTGATATACATAATTATTTGTTGTCAAGTATAATGTACACTTAGAAAATTTTTAAAAATGCTTTTTTGTTGTTTGTGACTGTAATTTTTTTAAAGCTCTCTGCACCTGGTGGTTAAGCATCCAAACGTTAGTGTCGGAATTTCCATCGAGAGATGGCGTTGAAATAGACTTCCTTCTTACGTATAATTCATTATTTCCGTTTCCGCATTATTTCAATAGTTGGCTTCGACAAATCGTAAAGTGCTTCCTCGTTATTGCTAAAGGTAACATTCTTTCGTTTATTAAATGAAATCATCGAATTATTTTATTACTTGTAGGTTGACGTGTTCATTTATTAGCTAAATGCTGTAATACATTATCTGGATTGTGCACGCTGTCGAATCCCCGTAAGTGAAACGAATTTTTCTAATCAATGCAAGTGCCATTTTGGTATCCTTTATAAAACTACTTGAGTGACAAATTTATGAATAACTGAAGACAAAACTAGCCTATGCATTGCTTCCTTCAAAACACTACGTTCTAGGAGGCAGGAGTTGTCGCTATTTCTATTCGAAGGAATTGTTGCATCATATCAAAGCAGACGGCCTTCAACTTTGACACCTGTCCGTCGTGACCGTATCAGTAGCTAGCTATTCATTGTTCTTTCATCCTGTCCGATCCGTATCAATTGGAAATTTATCTGAAGCATCTGATGTTCCCGAACAATATAAAACGATTTGACAGCTAAGTACCCTTGTTTTAAGTTATTTATGTTTCATGCGTATAGCTTTGAAACTTCAATGATTATAATTACGTGTGTGTTAGAGACGAATCATTATAATTTGCCACTAATTGATAATTAGCGCCTTTGTGATCGCGGTGTTCCACGACAAATCGTTTTCACATATGTTTATTTATGTAAGTATTTCGGTATCAGTTTTAATCATAGTCACGGTTTAGTAGCTATAATTGGGGAAGTCGTATTAGAAAAATTAGGGTAGGTACTTGTTATCAAAACGCGAATTGTTTACTCGACTTCCACCGTAATGTTTTTTTTTGTTTTGGGGAAAACAACTATATTGCTGTCAGATATAGTCAAATTATCTGTTATAATCTGTAATGTGTACGTAATTTATTTGCTCATTATTTTGTTGTTACTTGCTTATAAATTTATGTTTTATGTATATTTGTGACCGAAGTGGCACATAATAATAATAGTTCGTTGCGCAGAAGTTGCACTGGGTGTCGGAACGTTTGAACTCGGTGATCCGTACCGACTTGAGCGGAGCAGTTATGGGAAGGTCACTATTTCTTAGCAGTGGCATTTTCCGATATACCGCACAATTGGAAATCGAAAGTTTACTTTAGCTTCACTTGACTGCGCGTTGGTATAGCGCGAACGCTACTTAAGACCAAAATTATCGCTCAGTGTAGTTTCTGTAGGAACGCAGTGAATGTATTTATTATTCTGTGGAAGTGGTAGGCTCTAGATCATTAAATTATATGTTTCTTGCGTTATCAGTTTGTTTCTTTGTGTCTTACGTCCCTACTGCTTAGGACTGATAACTAGAACCATAGGGTGGCGCCCCTTCGTTCCGAAGCATCTTTTCTATTACTATACCGCTAAAAATCGCCCACGCTCCTCACCGACAGTAGCTATTGGGCGGTCCTTCGAAACGGCTACAATTTTTTTAATAAAATAAATTTACGACAATAATAAACTGTAAAATTTTTACGAAATAAATAATAAAAAAACTATTTCTATGTAGATTTTGAGTTGACTGACATTCGACTAGTAGACTTGTTATGTGTTTCAAGCTTTCTGTAGTTCTAGTTAAATTAATTTTGAGTTGTGCCGGCGGATGGTTGTCTTTGCGGTCAGTTGCCTCAGCGACTAGTCGGCGGTGGCCAGTTGTCTTGGTTTACTTGTATGTTTTATATTATTCGTTTATTCTGATTGGTGTAAACGAAACGTGTCAACACACGTAAAATACACAAAAGGTGTAAGGTTAAGATCGGCTATTCAATCGGGGTCCATGAACAATATTTCACACTGCTATTTTGAAAACAGTTCCTTTATTAGTGAATATAGAAAGTATTTCGAGTTGCACATGTTTCAACCTATTGCTCTCCTGTTTCGCGGACGATCACAAATCCCACTCGCATGAAAACTGACGTTTACAACTCTCAATATAGTAATAATAATAATAATAATGTATATTTCAAGTATTTCACTAATATTGTAAACATTTTTTCACAGTACTTTCAGATGTACAGCGGTTGAACCGTCGAACTTGTTTATCATTAATAGAATTTTTAAATCTGGAGTATTGTTTCGGTGCATTGAAAGTTGCTTGTAGTCGGCCTTGACACTGCTTAATGCACTTACTATGTAGGAAATATGTTGTAGAATGAATCTAAATCTCGATAGTTATTCAGATCCAGTTAAATTAATTGTTTGTTTGAGTAACTCTTATGTCCTCGAATGTAGAACTGGACCGACACCAATTTACATACAGTCTGCAATATGTAATTTACATATTAAATAAGTAATTCCTAATAATAGGTATATTATTTTTAAAAAATGCTATGGCAACTTTTCTTACATTACAAATTTTCTCATTGATTGTAATAGACTGGCTCACTGATGGTGTACCACATATTTTAGTTGTCCAAAAGGTTATCATTGTATATCTGCGAAATATTTTTTTGTATTTTATTCTCATCGTTAACCAATTGCGGTTTTTCATATTTCATACCTCCGGTCATATTCTAGATAAGATAACTGAACGTTATATATTGATCTTATTATAACTTATCAATAATTTTTGGGATTCGTGATAATTTTCGCATGTGTTCAACAAAACTTCCAATAAAAAGGATTCAAATATTGTCTCAGAATCTGTCGCTTGAATCTAAATTAATTAAGAGTTAAATTGGACTTACAGGAAAAAAAATGTTTTGTGGTATTTCGAGTTTCTCTTTAACTAGATTTTTTTTCAAATAAATTTAGAAGATAAGATCGCACTTAAGATTGTCACTATTTGAAGAAATACAGATTTGATTGTTTGTCCAGTGATACAGGGTGATGGGTTATAATTTTTAAATCCGAACTTTAAGCGCAGACTAGGTACTAAAAATTGTACCGATGTTCATGACAAAATTCTGAAAAAGATATTGTTTACTGATGTGACTATATTCACCACTAATGGGGTTGTATCGTCTCAAAAGTGTAGATACTGGAGTATAGATAATCTCCACTGCATTAGAAATGATAAACACTAATATTCTCAGAAAATCAATGTCTGCTGTGGGATTTTAGAAAACCGAATAAATGGTCCTTATTTCCTTAATCAGTCATTAAATGCTGAGTGTTTAGTTATCTTCTTTGATGGAGAATTTTGGTATACAATTGTTGAAAAACAAAGAAAGGGAGATCACGTTTAATTACAATTAATTATTTGTACTATGAAAATTATTATGTACTTTTTTTAAATTACCATAAAAATATTTATTTTATTTGAATGCATGATACTATTAAATTGTGAGATTGTCCAGTTTTTACTTACCATAGCACACTAGTTCAAAAATTGAATTTTAGTATAGACCAAAAATAATGAATAAATCAAAAATGTCAAATTTGTCAATAATAATTTCACCTACGAATGATATTGAGTAGGAAATTCAATGAATATTTCGATAAATAACCACTAGTGAAAAAATATCAACTAAATTTCTATTTACTTAGAATAAGCAAAATAGTTATTTGTATCACTAGGCCAGAAACTGACCTTTTGCGAGTGGAGCACACGATTTTTTGGGCCGACAAATGGTCAATTTTGTTGAAACTTAAATTTTCAAATATTACTACATGCCAAACATTTTCGGTTGATAATGCCGTTTGGCAGCTGTCAACACGGCATATATTAAAATAATATTTGCGTTTAAAAGGCCTATAAAATCTTTCAGAATAGGATGTAAAGAGTACTGCAACGTATTATTTACCTATTTCAGCATGAGGATTGTATCGATTTCAGTGTCATGAGTACAATGTGATATTAGTAACTTTTTGCCGGCCTATGCCAAGAAAAGGGGTGTTTTTGGCCGCTTTGGAGTGATTATGGACGGATGACCGAAAACGTTATTGGTTAATTTTTTGACAAATGACGGATGAATTGAATTTTCATATAACGTCGGTACAGAAGAAAAGTGACACAACTCAAAATTGCCATTTTGAGTTAAATGTATAATTAAGTTTACCAAATAATTTATTTTACAAAGACAGTTTAATTAATATATAAAAATTGCATATGCCGCGTGTAGTGTAGTTATCACTTTGACATCAGCAATAGTTACATGCAACTTTTCCAGCGACAAATGCACTATTTTTTTCACTTAGAATTTTTTAATCAGTTATCGCGGTCTCCATTGATATTAAAAGTTGCCAATCTGACAGTTTATTTAAATCAAGAGGGTCATTTAAATAGTTTGTGAAAAACATGCACCTACTAAAATCAATTAATTTTCAAAACAAGCTTAGTTACAGTCAAAACGGTAAACAGTAGTTGAAGTAGAAGGTTTCAAAAAGGTACTTGATCCCATTTTTTGGTTCATCAAATGTATATCAACAATTGAAAAACAATAACAATTCAAAATTTATCATTACGGATAACCACTAAAACATAGATAACCCGTGGTAAGTTCCAATGTTTCGATCCTTGAATATGACTTCTGTAAAATGTTTCGTTTGTATTAACAATAAACTTTTCTGTTAACATTTATTAATTGAAGTTCAGCAGTATTGGCAAAGATGGCGCAACAAATGTGTAATTAATACCGATGCGATAGTTAATGTGCAGCGTTGCCACGACTTATAAATCATAGAAGATAAACACAAAAGACAAGTTTGAGCTCATGTTCATTCCCCATTTTCAAGATTTATTCGGGGTTGATAATAAGTATGTAACTAATAGCTGAATTGTATTTCGCATATCCGCGTGTATAACTTGCAACACCGCCGCATGTAAATGTGTAAAACACCTTATTGAAGACAGCGCCTTCTGTTAGAGACATTACAAAATTACCGATACTGGTAGATATCTAGACTTTTTTATAAAAATTTATTAATTTAGGAACTATAATGCGATACTAACGCCATCCGTGGATGTTACGAGTTTGACATTTTCTGATGCCCCACTTAAAATTTATATGTATCCAAAATAAATAGTTTGACATGTTCTAATTTTCGTATTCATTAAATTGTCCTGCCGAATGACACTCGAGATTTGTGTTTTAGCGAGTAAATTTGTGTTGTTTAAATTCAAATCTGTTTTCTTTAGCAATTTGATTGGAAAAACCGTTAACCTAAAAACGCTTCACCGAAAGGCATATTCGAGAGAATTTTTGATCTCGACCTTCGGTCTTAGTCAAAACTAACAGTTTCATACGCCATACGATGTCGCGTTTTTAATAATTCACAGTTTTTCTCATCAAATTGCTAGACAACAGATTTTCATTCAACAACCCAAATTTACTCGGGAAAATGCAATTATTATAAGTGAAAAATGTCATAAAGATAGTTTACAAGACTGCTGGTCAACTGTAAATGGCAATTTTGAGTTGTCACTTTTCTTGTGTACCGATTCCATTAGTATTTAAAATGTTGTCAATTTTAGTGGTGAACAAGAATTTTATTTCCAACTACATAACTTAAACCGACTGATAATTCAGGAGAAAAGTCAATTAATATTTTGAAAAATAACCACTAGTGAAAAATTTAGAATTAGTAAAACCTTAGATTGTTATTGAATAATATTTGACAAGTAACATGAATTTTGAAAAAATTTGCTGATGTTTTTGTTGAATTCTTTTTAATTACATCTCCGTTGACATTTCAACAACTACATTTTATATTAATTATTTTTACATTCGTTGTTGTGGTTTATTGGAACTTCTTTTAAAATTTTTTACACGTGTTAGACTTGTATGTAAATTATTTTTGTTGTTTTGTTTTAAGACTGATTTAACATGCGTTGATTTGCATGCATTGTAATGCTAATTGACTCATACCAAATACGATTATGTTGATTGAGAATTATTTGAAAATGCAATTGTTTATAAAAACGGGAACTGTAGAAAGATTATATCTATTCTAGATATATTAAGTCACAACATTTTACTTATTTTATGTTTTATGTATCTATACTATAGTATACAAGGTGTTCCGTAACTTTTAAAAAATGATAAATATTTATGATACAAGTGTGTGAAGTAAAGCTTTTATGTACGAGTTGCACAATTCAATCTCTGTAAGTCTTTGGCATACGTTCGTCTGAACTAAAAATTACACAAATGAATGCATTGCGGTTTCACTTTTCATTGTCAACAAAAATCGTTATGTTTTTTCTCCAGACAAATATGTAATTAATGTGCTGGTTGTAGACTAATTGCAATTTTGTTAAGATAATTTGTTTTTTAAATTTTTTTGTTTAAGTTATTTTACAAAACATGTAAATACAGGGTTATTCAAAAGTATGGAAACATCCTTATAACTTGAAAATCGCGGGATGAATCTTTGGGGAAATATATAAGACACACTCGCGGACATTTTTATTCTTGATAAATTTTTGATATCATGCTTCGATTACGAGTATTCAATACGAACTCTCGATTTTTAAATGGCATCATATGGGTCAATTGATATTTCTAGATTCTACTTGAAATTCTGGATACAACAGTTACAAAAACAATCATTCGATCTAATTAATATCATTAATAATGTGATATAAAGGACACAAATCTTGTGTGCCGAAAAAGTGTGAGCAGGCTTTCCAAATAGACTTAAAGTTATACATTTTAAAAATATTTTCATATATACAAGGTGATTCAGCAAAACGTAGTCAACCAAAGTTGATTTTGTTAAAATGGAACGTCCTGAAATTTTGCGTACATTTGACGCGTAATTCATGGTTTTCAAATTATTCGCATTATTTCAAATTTTTCAGATATACGGAATTAAAGAAATTAGTTACCCTAGAAGTTATTGTAGAGATAAAAATTATTTTCTGAGGTGTTAAAGCCTGAGTACGGCTCTGATAAGAACCATTCTCGATGACCGAAAATATTGTACATGGCGTCCGAAAAATTTGGTTCAAACTTTGGCATCACAAATACCTGTAAACTTAATTTTTTCAAATGGAAACCACCATTTTTTATGTTATTAGTGAATTCTTCTTCGAAAATCAATGGAAAAATATCTAATAAGCAGTTTTTGATTTATTCGATAAAATCAATTTTTTTGTAGCTCGACAACTCTGGAGAGTTGAGTTGTGTTCATAGGCATGAAATTAGAAGAATATACCATTTAACTTTTTTACAATATAATGCATCTTTAATACTCAAAAGTGGCCGAAAAATAAGTTTTTGCCGCATTCAGTAGTGGCCATTGTAGGGTGGCACCATCTATCGAATTTTTTAGCTTACATAAGGAAATTAGGTGCTTTTCATTTACAACTTATTTGATGTGAGCCGAAGTGAGTTGAATATCCATGTTCCATGTTTCAAGTAAGAATTTGGATTCAACATGTAATTTACAGGTTAGTTATTTCATTGAGAATAACAGCAACCAAATAGAGCTAAACGGCAGATTTGTCAATTTATGTTCTGAAATTCATATGTACATGTGTTTTATGGGGTTTCTCGCTTATACGTGGAGATAGAAAGTGGAAATATTTGGCTACTTTTTCATGAAACAAAAGATGCAATAATTACATTTTTCCAAGCCCTCGGTTTTTGAGCCAAAGGGTGAAATTGAAAATGGTTACTTATGGAGGACATCTCGACTATGCAAAAATATTTACATGTAAAGTAAAAACAGGGTCTTATAAATTTTCTTACGTAGAATCCAGTGGTCTATTGAAATTTTTCTAAACACAGCCGTTTTTAGCTATTGACTAGAGTTGTATTCTTTTTAATGGGACACAATATATATTTTGTTCTTGCTTCTTCATAAGATTTCTAAAAATACTATATTGTCTATTTATTTTGACAAATAACGTAACAATTCAACAATTTCCCAAAATGTATTATTTCTTATATGTAGTAGGCTGTGATGGATTGTTTTTTTTAATAGTAGGTAACCATAACGACATTTTGACATTAATGTAAAAATCTCAATTCGCTCATTCAGCTGATTACAAAAGGAGCGCGTTCAAATATTAGCTGAGTTAAAGTGAGGTAAGATTATCCGGAGATTGGTGACCAAAGTAAAGCACTTGACCGTTAATGTCAAATTAACTATGTAAAATACGTTTAACACACGACATGTCTACTCTGAAAATCTTTTCATTGATAGTACAAACTCGAATGAGAAGTGACTCTGTTTTGAAAAGTGACCTATCTGTAGGAAAATAAGACACTACCTTGCTTTTTTCTTTTTGACAATTGGCATTCCTGCGTTACTAACAATTTGTGAGTATAAGAAGTGTGACAACTATGCAAAACGATTATGGCACTAGTCGTTTTAACAATATCTTCAAAAATATTAATTAATTCAACTATTTTTGTCTACAACGCAATTTTTTGTCCTCTTTTCGAGCAAAATTTAAAATTTGAATTCCAAAACATTTAAAGGAACGAAATGTTCTATGTCACCGCACACTTCCGAGTCGTTCGTATTTTTTGAAAAATTAGCAAGGTCAAATTTTGATAAGATTTCTTGTGTCCACAACAATTGTGTATGTTATAGAATATATTTAAAAACTTAATCTTTATTTATTTATGATCTGATTGGGTTATTCTTCGGCCTTATACAAAACTAAATATCATAAGCACGAATGGTATTTTAAGCCGATAGTGGTTACATTCCTTCTGTCTTTAACTTTGGTCTTTCTTTCTTTCTCTCTTCTCACTATTTCACTCTTCACTTACAGTTTTTTAGGATTCTTACCAACATCATCCATGCGCGTTTTCCCCATTGTACACTCATGAAATTTAAAACTTGGACACCACAAATTCTGTAAACAAAAGTTTGCACATTGTGAAATTAGAAATAATTTTGATTTAAAAAACGTCTACAAGCAACAACTTTTAAATTAAATCAAAAACTAAACTAGGTTATTTGGGTTGACTGATTATTACTTATTTTTAAATAAATCTAACCTATTAATTAATGTAAGTTATTAAAAAAATCATTAAACTCTCTATTCATAATATTTAGTCTTTACAAAATGTATATTTTATTCCGTTTCATTTTTTCTGTAGTTAATATAAAAGTGAAAATAAAAACTAAGGCAATTCTTATTGTCAACGTATATATTTAGTTTTTGACAAGAATTTATTACATAATTATAATTAAGATACCAAGTTATAGTTTAAAATTAAATGAAAACTTTTTTTTAAATAAAGGTATTACTATATAAATAAATATAAGAAATCAATAATGGGTGTGACCTCCATTATTATTGATACATTCTTGGAGGCGTCTGCTCATTGACGCTATCAAGGTATCAATATAATAAATATTAATCGTTTCCCATGCGGTATCAATGGCTGCAATTAGTGCATTACGGTTTACTGGTATAAAATTTGGTCCTTGTTGTCTTCGGATAACAGCAAGTATTCGAGCCCATGCTAATAGGGACATCATTTGTTTCTTGCATTCTTAAACACTGACTAATTTAAAACATTTTTCTTCTGTCAACTCCATAATATTAGCTAAAACACAACAAACCCACAAAAGGGAGGTCAAGAAATAAATAATTTAATTCTCCCGCATTAGTTTGTTCGCCGTTTTGTTTAGATTCGTCCAAACCTGCAAACGCCTCTAACTCTATTGGTTTTGACAATCGAGGATATTCAAAACTGTAACATTTTCATTAATGTAATTGTTGTGATTATCTTATTGATAATCGAGTTACCGGGTCATGAGATAAAACAAATGGCACTAACCACGTTAATTGTTTTTGAAAAGTGCATTCAAAAGCGTACGTACTTCTTAAAATGAATTACCCAAAACACGAATTGGTCGATATGGTTCTTATACTAGGCGAAGCAGAAAAATCCTTTTTAGCTAGTAGAATTTATAGTCAAAGATATCCAGAAAGAAGACATCCAGAAAAGAGAGTTTTTCAAAAAGTAATGACAAAATTTATTGAAACAGGAAATTTTGCATCCTTTCCATATTCAGTTACATCAGGCACTTGCAGAACGAGATTTTGAAATACGTGTACGGTTCTGTAATTGGGCTTATGACAAATTACGAGAACACCCCGGTTTTTTAAGTTTTATTCTCTGACGAGGCCACTTACCACAACAATGGATTAGTAAATAAACATCATTTCCATTATTATTCCGATGTCAATCCAAAAATTTTTCGACAAGTAGATCACCAAAATCGTTGGAGTGTTAATGTTTGGTGAGGCATTTTCAGCGAGTATGTTGTAGGACCTTATTTTTTGCAAATAATTTAAATGGAGTAATGTACATTAGGTTTTTACAAAATGAACTCTTACGATTATTGGCAAACATTTCTCCTGAAATCGAAGAAGGAATGTGGCTGCAGCACTATGGAGCACCTCCACACAATTCTATTGTTGTACGAAATTATCTGTATAACACTTACCCTGAGAGATGGTTGGGAAGAAACGGTCCTGTAACATGGCCACCTAGATCTCCCGACCTGACATATTTAGATTATTACTTATGGGGACGTGTAAAGGAAATTGTTTATGCTGAAGCACCAACAACGGTTGAAGACATGAAACAAAGAATAATTAACGCTTTTAGAAGCATAACATCTGAAGAATTAAGGCGAGTTCAGACAGCGTTCATAAGCAGAGTCAATCTTTGTTTACAACAAGAAGGGAGACATTTTGAACATTTAGTGCCTTAGGTTTTAATTTGCGTTCTTAAACTCCTGTAATTGTGATTGTTTATTATTACCTTGACTTTAGTTTTAATTTTTAAATACATTTGCCTAGTTTTGTACCAGTTACCAGTCTTGTTTGTTAGTGTTTAATCAGTTCTCGTTTCAATAAATGTTATTAACAGGAACCCCTTTCTTTCAAGAGAAGAACACGTTACAATTTTGAATATTTTTGATTACTGTAAATACCGATAGGAAACTTAAATATGGATCGACAAAGAATTGAATTCTGCATCACATCCAGTAAAAATTTAAGGGTGTTCTATTTAAAAAAATTGTGAAAAGAAAAGTAATTTCAAAGTTGATAAAGTTCAAGCTTTCATACTTGGACACTCTGTATATCTATTGAGAAAAACAATTTAGTGATTTTTATTTGAAGTATGTAATTACATTTTTTTTAACAAATACTGTTGTAACTCCAAAGAAGACAAACAGGCCACCTTGATATTCTGGATATGAATAGAAGGCAATTAGGTATATTAAATAATGTAAAAATATACAGTGTTCCATTTAACAAATTCAAGTTATATTACGCCATCCTTTTTGCAACATCCTGTATACATGTAAATAATTTTAAAAGATGTTGGTTTTGTAGTATATTACAACCCTAAAATTTTAAATAGCTACCTAGCGTACGATCAAAGACGGACGTACTATTGAAGGACCCTGTATATAATATTCAATATTACTTCTACTACAAAGGTTCCAGAAATCATCCATCATTTTGTATTTTTAGTTAATTTGAATATGTTTTCTTTGTTCTCATATAAAGGATGTCTCATATTTTACGCAAAATTTGAATTTGGCGCCATCTGATGGTACAGTGTTGAAAAGAAGATGAGAACGTGAAAGTTGACAGTTTGGGCTTAGCGAAATGGAGCGCTATACGAAAAAACAATGCATTTTCATTGTTGAGCAGTATTTTAAAAATAATGAAAGTTTGTCAGCCACAGCTCGGAATTTTTAGTTTTTAGTGCCTAAACTCCAAGATATGGATGTGACCAACATGTGGTTTCAACAGGACGGTGCCACATGCCATATAGCCAGAGAAACGATTCGATAGACATTTTAGAAAATTTCACTAAAAGAATTCGTACTTACCAACAAGCCGTGGTGCCATTTATCCGACGTGCTATTCCATGCATAACCCCAATCTGTATACTCTATGAAGCAATAAAAAATTAAACTTTCTAATAACAAATGTTTTCTATTAAAATTTCATTTTACGTAAAATATGGGACACCCTTTAGTTGGAATAATGAAGTAAAGTATACACAAACTTAAAATTGCAATTAGACTTTCAATTATTGGATGCATCACTCTGAAGTTTGATTAGAACAGAACAATAAAATTGGTAATTGGAATAAAAATGTTTTTAAACATTTTCATTGATTTATTGTGAAGTCACGGCCAACTTTTTTTTCTTCAAGCGGCATTAAAACGATATATCATTGAACCACTGGTTAACAGTTCTTTACTTTCAAAACTGTTTAGGTGGGTACTTCGGTTACATCATATTATTACGAAAGTAATAGTAAAGTACCAACCTGATTCGTCGTAAATAAAAAGTCACTACAACACTCGAGAATCTCGAAAATTTGAGATTAACATGTGAACAACAACAATAAACGCTTGAAGAAAAAAATAGTATATTTCATTAGTAAAATAATTTATTATTGTGAAGAGCATTGTCGAAGTGTTCTTATTCTACCGATTTACAGTTAACCCTTGTTTGTAAGAAATTATTTTGATTCTATACAAGTTTTGACTAAATGGCCTACTAACTCAAAACAGTTTTTTACAGAAGAATATTCTCGTAAGGATTCCTTAAGATGGACGGTTGAAATAAAAAATTTTTACCGTGATTTAAATTTACCGACGTTTCCCGAACCTATGCTTACGAGGCTTCTTGAATTTGGGAGTGAAAACCTTATCTAACAATAAGGATCAAGAAGCCTTAATAAAGGTCGTGTAGATTCGGGCGAAACGTCGACAAATTGAAACCATGGTAGTGGTTTTTTAATTCATAAATACAATTTTGAAGGGTTTATTAAATTTAACTCATTTACATTTTTTCACGGTATAATCATTTAATCAACGGTATGATGATAATCTATACATGTGAAAAATATTTAAAATGCTCTACAACAATACAACTAAAAATTGTACCGATCAATTTGAAAAAAATTGAGGCACATAGCACTAAATTTTTCGGATAGTTAAGACTAGATGTTTAGTTTTTTTGCATGTGATTTTTTGCATAGTATATAACTAATTGATATGTTTGTTACAGTTAAAAGCCCGTTCTGTGACACCATGGCGAAACAGTAGTGATCACGGCGGTGAATTGTCGGTTTTGTTGGTGAGAAAAGCTAAAGGGCGACCATCATCGCCCTGCAACTTAATCAACGGTCATTGCGAATTAGAAACAACAAGTACAACTTGTCATACATCTTTACCAGCTTTATGGTCAGATCAATCGTCATCCGAGTGATGTTTGTTTGCCCAGTTTTCCTGCACCAAAGTGCATAATTGATAGGTGATTTTAAGCCTTAAAAAATTTCAACGGCAAAATTATAAAAATACGCGTTAGGATTTTCGAAAATAAAATACACACAAAAAATTAACTTGTGGTGGTCTGTGGTACAGTGAATATATAATGCTTGGGTAAAAATGCATCGGTTAATTAAGTAATAATGTACATAAAATATCTCTTAACTAATCTACAATCACCGTCGGTTTAACAATATTTCGACTTGTTTTATTTAAAAATTGTTCCCCCCACATCATTTATATTGCACAAAATTATGTATGTAAACACGCGTTTTTTGTATGATGCGCAATCATTGTACTGCTTAACATCTTTTTAATAAAGCTAATAAAATGTTATTCTGTATTATGGTTGTTTGTTCTATCGTAACCGCGTAGAAGTTTGGACCGTTGCGTAGCTCGGTCATAAATATGTTAGCGTTTAACAATTTTTTGGCTTTATAAATGTTTGCGTTATTTCGAGATACTTCTTAAATGGTTTTACCTCTCGTATAAGTATAGATAAGTGTTTTCCAGTAGTTTAGTTACCAGTGAGTGTTAGAAATGCCATAATTATTGCCATATGCAGAATAGCAGTCGAAATTTGTTTAAAAATAAAGGAAATTTGGTCAAAACGAGAAAGCATTAATAACAATGAACTGCCGAATTAAACTGCCGTTACAATGAAAAACAACAAAATTACAAACGGGAAATCTGCTATTGTTGTTCCAAAATTTGGAAATCAAAATTCATAGTGGGATGTCTTATAAAAAAATATATCGTAACAATCTTTATATAATATTCATGTTGTTTATTAGTAACTATGAGTAGTTGCATATATCGTAGGACTTTTAACAAATTGAAAGACTTATTTTTAAATTGTGTGTGTGCGGTTTTTTACTATACTGTGAATATATATTATTTAATCGCTACAAATTCTTGTTATACACCTGAATTTAGTAAAAACGACAATATGAGATTGTTAAAACGCCTAATTTATTATCGTATTTAGATAAGTATAATTTTAAATCAGCGTCAATGATTACCAAGAGTAACTACTTTTGTAATTATCTGCACTACTTGAACCTGATTCACTGCATCATTGGAATTAATTAGTGCAATTGTTCTCTTGCCTTGTATTATAAAAGTTGTTGTAGTTACTCTCGGTGGTTCCAACCAAATTCTTTTGTACCTCTATATAATCACAGCATAGTTTGTATTTAGAATATGTGCAAAACTATATACAAAAAAAAAGTTTTTATAAACAATATTATATAAAATATATGATGATGTATGTTTAGTCTCGAGTATTACAATGTTCATTTGTAATTTTTATATGTACGACACTGAGACCAGTGATATGTTTTAAGTATTTTTGCACTAAACAAGTGCAGTTGTGAATCAGAGAAGTCTTAATTTGACTCGTTTTGTGATATCGAAAATTTGTCACATAAAAACAATTTTTTTTATTATCTTTAGTTTTAGTGTTTTTTTATGTGTCTTAGGATGAATAATTGGAAAAAGAGCGAGTGTTTGTTTCGATGTCGTTTGATAGATGATTGTTTTTATGTGACGTCTACTGCACATTATAATAATTAGTTGCAATATAATAAGTTTAGTGATTTTTAATTAACTAACATTTTATCTAATAAATATTTTTTATCAGTTTTGTTCTATTTCATTTGCGCGCGTGTCTGGATATTTGAGTTGTTTATATATTAATGAACAAATTGGTTTTAAATGTAACCCTCATGGCATTTACTCGACCAAAACGTCCTATTAGTGCTACAGGATTTTTATGGTGAATTAAAAAAATTCTAATGATTTGGCGGTAACTGATGTACAGTTAAACAAAATTCATTCCAATGGTGGGATTGGGTGTTTGACTTTAGGAAAAATAAAATTGTACCAAAAACGCTGGGACAGGTGGCATTTAAAACAATTACATAATCTACAAGTTACAGAAGACAAGGGATGAGAGCTTAAATACCCTTCTGTACTATATTTTTGCCTTTTATATTTTCAACTAAAATAATCCGTCTAATCGTATTTTGACGTTAATGTTAATAATTTCATAATCATCGTCTACAAAACTCCTTATTCATGAATGTAACTGTTTTCTTTTAATGTAAGAATTGAGACCTTCCCCACGAGTGCGGTCCACTATGGTAAGGGGTCTCATCAGAGCGAAAAACTTGAAACAAAAAAAGATCACGATCATCAAGCACCTCAACCATATCAATCGTGACTGGGGTTTCAAACTTTGTAGATTCTTATTATTAACCGCACCATCTTCGTGACAATTCATCTTCTATATATATCGAAGTTCTTTTCTAATGAGATACTCGGACTTGTTTCAGACTAGATTGGTTGACAAATTCGTTAGTTAACTTTTTAGCGGTCTACCTTGAACTTTCATTTTTGGTTTCAAGTTTCTGGCCCTGATGAAGCCCCTTACGGTAGTGGGCAAAACGTTCGCAGTTTCACGCCAACACCATTTCCATAAGAAATGGATTGCGCAGACATGTTTTTTAATTTAAAACTGTGAAGATACCACACTCATTAATGTCATTTCCAAACGTGATCGCATTAGATAATTTCCTAAATTGTATAATTATGCTAAAGTTCTGGAGAAAACTTACACGATTACTTTTAAAAAAATATTTAAAAGTATGACAAACGCTAACTTCAGTTTACTGCAGTTCTTCGTTTGTGATTTCATTCATAATATCTGTCTGGCAAATTTTAATTATGTGATGAAAACACATACATGCAAGGGTAATTTTAGTATAATTTATATTGTTGAACTATTTATGTATTTGTAATAGGGGATTCAACTTATACAGTATTGTGATTTTTCCTAAATTTCAAATTCACTACCGTGATTTGTTACATTGAAATATATGGAAGTATTACTCGCCCCAAACCATAACGCCACTTCTCATTTGATGACGTCACATGAAGTGACAAGGACTAACCATTGTTTTTATATACTTAAAAATGGTAAAACGTCTATTAAATTTGATAAACATGTAATTTACCTATGTGTAAAGGTGGGTTGCATATACCTGGATACATGCTTACTATACCTATTGACTATGCCATAACACTATTTTTCTACATTACTTGGCAATGGCTTTGTACAAGAATATTTCTTGCGTCTTTGAATAAAAGTTTCTACGATCAGCGAGTATTTTGTTCTCACTAGACACTAGTGAATATCCTTGACCATGGTTTTCAAAGAATGCAATACTGTGAGGACAATTTTTTATAGTATGTATTACCAAAGAATATTTCAATATGTAAATATTCTTTGGTATTACACTTTAACGTAATATACAATGAAAACATTCGCACCTTCCCTTTCTTATTTATTGGCAAAGAAGATGAAATAAGATATGTTGCAAGATTTGTAAGTTTTATGTATTGCACTAAGAAGTAATATTTTTTAACACAAACACGAGAAATTTACTTAAGGACAAGGTAACCCCTAACACATGAAACAATTTTTAATAGCCGGCATTTGATTATTATTGCATCTTTAAACCTTGGGTTTTGTGAATAGAATTTACATTTAATAGTAACGATATTGTTGCAAGAAAAATTTTTCTTAATTATTAGGTTCAAAAGTTTTCTCTCGACAGCGATCAAATTTTGATCTGAAACTTGGCCAGGATATTGTTGTAAGTTACCGCTATAAAATGGCGAAGTTTAATAATTGATAACTAAATATCAAAGCAGATATTTACAAGAAACCGAATGTAAAACATAAAATCATGATTTTCTTCTTAGTACAGTCATTTGGTATTTTTACTTAGAAAGTTTTCCGGGAGTTTTGAAAATCAGCAATTTTATAGATTTTGATGTGCTCTTTCCAAATTTCAACTTTGCCACCTTGTATCTTTGCCGCTCCTGCCGCCATATTGGAAAAATGACACCCGAAAGCAGTTTTTCGATAATAACTTCTTTCCGATGCATTTTACAGGAAAAACATATCTATACAAAATAAAAGTAGAGAAAATTTTCTAAAATTTATGTAATAACCTTTTTTTTCCTAAAATCAATAGTTTCGGTGTACGAGCGCCGTAAAGTATAATTCAATGCACGTTTCGGCAGAAATTTCCACACCACCATGAGGTAGAGAACTCGGCGCGTTTTTTTTATCCCCAGTAGGCCTAATCCACATCTGCCTTACTATTTCAAAATTTAGTTAAATCTCCGTCGCTTCATTCTTGTTGACGGACCAGGTGTTGGGTTTTCATCGTCTTCAGTATTGATTGAAATATCAGAGACGGAAGTTTCATCTGTATCATCGACGATGGGATCATCAGTTTCATCTTGGTCCTCTTCGTTCTCGATTTCGTGGTTTATTTGCTCAAGAATAGTACTAGTAGGAGTACATTAGCCCTGCTTTTCTACATCCGCAAGCTTTTGACAACCTTTCTTGCATTTGCAAGAAATAAGTTTCAGTAAGCTTTCCGGAGCAGCAGGATCAAATGTATAGTAACAGGAATGAACCCGTTCTTGTCTTTTTCCCATCCCCATTGTTCTACATTTTGTTCGTTTTCATACCACTGCTAAACCTGGTGATAAGTTCGAAACAAATGTTGTCGTGCTACTGCTTCTGTTGGTGGTAGCGACGCAATAGTAAATTTTCTCTTATATGTTGATGCTGTAAAGCATGCATATCTATAATTATTTAGAGATGTACTTTTCTGACTTTTCACATCGCTGTAGCTGTATAATTCGATGAGGAAACGTTCTCCAGCTTTAGCAATAACTTTTGGATCAGCATTTGGATTTTGAATACTTCGATAACCTCGTTTAAATCTGTGTTTTTGAAGTACTTTAATAAACTTCATTTTTCCTTAATAAAATAATGCTGATGTGGTATCACAACCACTGAAGGCATGCAAAATAAAATATGATTTGCGGCTGTTTTATCTTTTATACTATTTATCGAGTATATTTGTCGTGAATTTCTTTTTCCTGGTTTGAGGATGTATATATTTGGATGCGTTGATAGCGCCGTCAAAAGAACGAGAAGATCTACATCTTCACCGACAACTACTACGAAATCAAATGCCGATGAGACGTTTATTGCGGCATTAATTATTAACGTATCCGCATCTTCGGTGGCTTGTTTAACCACGAAGTGTTCAGCTTCAAATTTTATCTTCAACATTCCAATGAGGCGGTTCTTGTTTGCATCGTTACCTAGGAATTTACTTTGTCATACAGTTGGCGTCATTGTTTCGTCAAAAAGTATTTCTACTGAAGCAGTTTTTCGTGATCGTCGGGATCGTTCTACATATTTGGTACTACCGTTTGCTACATCTTCTGGATATTCGTCAAATAAGATAATGACATTGGAGGTATAATGCGATCGGACGTAGGTAATGTATTTATTGCAAATAGAAGAAAACGATTCGCCCTGTTGCCAAACGACTCGGTGTAATAAGTATCCTCCATCGATGATGTATATCGTGTTTTCAAAATTTATATCTCTAGAATGTTGCTAAAATGCTTTATACATAGTGAATTTAATACATTTGCGCATGCCTTCGCCATTAAACAGGAATATTGGAAATGGAGCAAGTTCGTACGCAAGGAAATTTTCAAGCTCCTTTTCAGATTCTTTGACAATGCACATTCTTTGGAAAATGAATAAAGGGTTAATTGGGACAACGTTGCTTTCTATCCGAATGCCCGCATTCATAACACCAAGTGATTTTAATCGATCATTTCGTTTAAATTTTACGGTATAGAAATTGCTGCCAACGATTTTAGCAATGCCGGCACTACCAATTTCTTGAGACATGTGACAATTTACCTTTACATCTCTGATTAGTCCAGTACTTATTGACATGATTTCCTTCAATTCTGGAAAAGGTTGATGATTGCACAACCAATCCACCAGTTTTTCACGTCGTCATTATCACGATTAATCCGCGAGCTTCTCATCTCAATATGCTGCTCACAACTGGAAAACACTACATTACAAAACTTTTCAACTTCGTCGCAAATATTGTACAGGGATACCATTCCTGAAATCCACTTGGAACGCACGATTTCTTGGACTCCTCATCCATGAGTAAAGCCGCCAGAACATTTCATCGTCCTCATTTACGATTGCTCAATTGTCATATCTGACCACGTACTACACCAAAATTTGTCGGAATCTCTAATTGTGAAGTAACCATTAGTTGTAAAATGTTAATATTCTTCTGTTGTCATTCTTTGCATCAAACTGAAGCATATCTTGCAAATATAAAACAGATTTAGCAGAAATGACCACTGGCATGAAAATATGGCATCATTTTCTGTATCGTGTCAAGATGTAAATTCCAGTTACCCATTCTTTCCGCCGCAATGAATTGTTTTACAAATGTAACCATCCGAAAATATTACACCCATAACGTTGCTGTAACACCATGTTGACCAATTTAACCAGTTCATTCTCAATTTTGTCGACAAGTTCTTTGCAGCATTCTTTCTGGTTCGCCATGAGTACCACTCGACCTATCAAAATTGTATAAAATTCTTTCTAATTCTGCAGTGAGATCGGGTGTGAAATCAATTGATTATAGAACAATTTTGGCAATTGAAAGATGAGTCAGCATATGCGCTCTTACCGCAAGTGAATATGCGTGCCCTGTCTTAATTTTTTCAATTGAATTCAGTGCGTAAACAGTGTTAAAGAGCTCTTTTAATCCACTTCCAGTCACTAGTATCCGATAGATCCCATGAACGACATTAACAAATGGAATCCACCGAGTCTTACGACAGTATTATTCAATTTAAAATTCTCATCATATGAAGAAATGATTTCTCGCGCTTTAAAATATAAGGGCTGGTCAAAAGTGACGAAACAAGTATGCTGATGTAATGACTCACATTTTTCAGAAGCAAATAAGAGAGCAGTCAAAATTGTGTCATAATCACTCGGTGGATCATTAATAAAGGGCAAGCACCCAATATATGATTTTTCGAAGGGCAGTTCTTCTGTCGCTTGTTCCATGAATGCACTCCATCCAGGTATGTTAGGCGGGTCAACCGATTTTCCATATAGCTATAATAAGTCGGAGACTGATGGTATAATCTTCGCAACCGCACGAATGCTACCAAGGTCTTGAATGTTTATTGTTTTCAAGCTCGTATCGTTTTTCTTCATAAATGTTTTTTCAATTCAATGGCACCAAAAGTACCTACGACTTTTGCAGACGGCATTTGCTTTAATCGTTCAATATTTTGGTCAGAGCAATAGCACTTTTAGGTGTCATACAATGGATACCACCCATAGCATGAAAAGTGTTGTGCCCATCTAATATCTGCGTGTTGAAATCGGCGTTATCGAAAACAAACTGTGAAAACGACTGATCATCGATATTCAATGGTGAGCGCATTATAGCTGAAACTTCGAACATCATTGCTTCAGTGTACGACGAGCAAAATCCGAGAGATGATAAAGTATCTATCAATCGTCGAGATCCATATTTTTGAAATAAAAATACTGCTACTTAGACCTGAACCGATGATATAAAGATTTCGGCCTTGCTGCGGCAATAACAGAATGTGCGAGAGCAATGCTTTTTTTTTCATTTGTCAAGCGAAGCGCGTTTATTTTTTAAAATTATACCATCCAGGAAAATTCAGTATAGTTTCAGGTATATCTGACTCGACATCTTCAAAAAAATTGTCTGATGGAGGATAATGTTTTGTCTCGTACACCCTAGACCGAATATCCTCTGTAACAATTACTGCTGCTACCTTTACAATACGCTTACGTTCTTCTAACGTATTGTCACTTTTTTCATTGTACCAAGCTTCCGTTAATAACTTAAACCCTGTACTTCGAAAACAAACCACAGGTGCCTTATTGGCAGTGACAGCAATTAAAATATCATCACCATATTTTTTTAACAGTTGTGCTTTCACTGTTTTTATGTGTGGACGGTAATCACCTTCAATTTTTGACATTAGTTCGTCCAGAAAAACTGACATTCTTCGGAATTTTCTTCGAGATATGAATAAATGTATTGCATCGCAGAATCAATCTCGCTTGCATACGGACTTTTTTATTTTCTTTCTTTGGTCGAGGGCGTTTGATACAATTTCTTCATACACGAATTGTGATATTGTGTATCGGTTGCGATTAAATCATTAACCTGCTCAAGGCGTTAAACTATTTCTTGTCCTTAATCATCGTTACGAACTTGAGCAAATTCTGAAATAGTATTTTTAACCGACAATTTATGCACACTACGAGGATATATTGAAAAATTCTTAGCCTACTATAGAACCAAACAAAATTTCAATGTCAAAATATTTTATTACTCAACATATTCTCCTCTTAATTGGATACATTTATTACAGCGAACCTGCAACGTCTCTAGACCTTTAAAAAAAATATTACTTCTTGCTCTGCAAACCAGACCTCCACAGCTTCTATTACCTCTTTGTTGGAAGAAAATGTACAACCTTTTAAACTTTTTTCAGTTGAGGAAAGAGGTGATAGTCGGACGGAGCCAAATCGGGTGAATAAGGGGGTGTTCTAGTAATTTAAACCCTAAATCACGAATTTTTGCATGGCAACATGAGATTTGTGTGCAGGGGCGTTGTCCTGCAAAAACAAAACACCTTTGGATAGCTTTCCGCGTCTTTTCTCTTTAATATTTTCCCGTAGAGTGGTCAGTAATGTCGAATAGTAATCTCCAGTTATTGTTCTACCCTTATCCAAAAAATCAATCATGATTACTCCATGGCAATCCCAAAAAACTGAAGCAAGAACTTTTCCAGCAGATTTTTGGACACGAAACTTCTTAGGTCTTGGAGAACCAGAGTGTCGCCATTCCATCGATTGTTGCTTTGTTTCTGGATCGTAGAAATGTACCCAAGTCTCATCCATAGTAACAATTCGGTTTAAGAAGTCTACATCGTTTTCAAATCGAGCACAGATCGAACGCGATGCTTCTACCCTTGCACGCTTTTGGTCAACATTCAAACATTTGGGGATCCATTTTGCAGCAATTTTTCTCATGTCCAAATTGACGTGAACCATATGATGAACGCGTTCGTATGAAATATTCAGTGCTTCAGATATCCGTTTTAGCCCAATTCGACGGTCTGATAAAATCATGTCATGAACTGCATCGATATTTTCGGGGACTGACACAGAAACTGGCCTTCCCGATCGGTCATCATCTTCAATGGAAAATTTACCTCTTTTGAAGCTTGCATTCCAATTTTTGACGGTCGCATACGAAGGACATTGATCACAAAGGGTATTAAGCATATCTTCGTAAATCTGCTTACCTCTTAACCCTTTTAAATACAGGTACTTGATGATGGCTCGATACTCCAATTTTTCGATTTTCACAATTTCGGTGGACATCTTTTTTCATTTAATTTGTTGCGTGACTCTGGTTTACTTTTTTGACGTCAAACTTTACACTGACACTTCTAATAAGTTATTGTTCGTTGCTATGGTAACGCAATATTTTGTTTATGCAAGGAACTGGTCTAGGCTAACTAGATATCAATACATCCTCGTATACACAATATTACGGTCACATAAACGAGTCTGCTTTTGTTTAGATATAAACTCTGCTGTTATCTCAGCAGCACATAAAAAACAATGATTTTTGAATGAGAACGTTGGACGCGTAGATCGCAATTGTACTTGAGAAGTCGTACCATCACTTCCCCTACGCAAAGCTGCAGCGATTAACTTCTCATTATTATATTGTTTTCGACACGAATCGTGAATTACTATGGGTTGCAATCCCGCCAAAAGTTTGTATTTATTGTCTCTTCTTTTTATACTTGACTTACGAAAAGTTTCCAATCCTTTTTCCTTCACTTCAATAACTTCACTTTCTTGTAGTATATCACCACAAATAAAACAGTTTACTTCATTAGAAGCCATGGCTCTATAAATGCAAACGACACTGTGAAATGATAAACGTGTACTGATGACTCAGACTAAATATTTCTATTGAGCTCTGCTATGGCAAGTTGTTTCTTAGAAGGGAGAGAAGGGGCTTGACACATAAGAGACGCATTCCTTTATACTTCCGGAGACTTGACAGACCATAGTTAGCTGGGTTTTCATTCTATGGAACAATATTTAACCTTAGTATAATTTTTTTATAATTTACAATTCACAAATATGAGCAGTTTAAACTGTTTAAAGTAAATATTACACGTTGGTGTGGATGCATAATGGTTTACGGCGCTCGTACGCCGAAAGTATTGATTTTAGGAAAAAAAAGTTATTACATAAATTGTAGGAAATTTTCTCTACTTTTATTTTGTATAGATATGTTTTTCCTGTAAAATGCATCGGAAAGGAGTATTATTAAAAAACTGCTTTTGGGTGCCATTTTTTTCAATATGGCGGCACGAACGGCAAAGATACGAGGTGGCAAAGTTGAAATTTGAAAGATCACATCAAAATCTATAAAATTGTCAATATCTGTTTCACATTCAGTTTTTTTTGTAAATATCTACTTTGATATTTAATTGTCAAATATTAAACTTCGTCATTTTATAGCAGTAAGTTGCAGCAATATCTAAGTCAAGTTTCAGATCAAAATTTGATCGCTGTCGAGAGAAAAGTAAAAATGCGTAATTTCCGGTAATTTCTGAATCGATTAATTAAATTTTTTTTCTTGCAACAATATAATTACTATTAAAGCTGTTAGCTGCTAAAAGTGTTTCTTGTTTTAGGTGTTACTCCGTCCTTAAACCCTTATTTTCCGTTTTCAGATCAGAAATGACTGAAAATTTGTCTGCTACTAAATAATGCTTCTTTTCTTTTTTAGCAGATAATTTTTAAGTCTGTCAATCATAACATTAATAAACTTTTCTCTTCCTGACATGTCATAAAACCCCCACACCATTCACATCGATTCATTGCCTTCTTTTCGCATATGTAGAGAATCAGAGAGTTGGTTTGTTCTTGAATGGACCTATCAACATTTTTGGAGAGTTTTACTTACTTTTCCGAATCTTTCTAAAATATATGTCCAAATCTCCAGCATTTCATTTCTGATAAGAGGTTTTTCACTCCGGTCGTTTTGGTAAAAGTGTAGGGTTTCTATTACCCACCTTGTATAAGACCAACCCTTTACCGTTTTACTTATACGTATCTGAGACTGCATTAACTTATCCCAACGTTTTGTAGAAGTTGTGAAGAAATTACCTATATACATTTTATACTAAGTTGTAAAATGTGAATGTCTCCTGGCAACAGCTTGCAACACATGTTCCCAATTAAGTTTAGTCAATGTGGAGCACACGGGCATAAAGGGCATTGGGTTAATTTCTTTTAATGCGAACTTGTAAGCCAGTGTAAATTCCGGACATATTATACTTGCGTTGTTATATCGTCCCTTTAATACTACAACTAGGTAACTCGAATTTTTGATGTTTTGAGTTATCCAGTTGTGCTTAGTCAACTTTAGCCCTCTTTTACATGCTACAACTAGGTATGTTCTACGTCATTGTAAATGGCAGATAGTTAGGTGTTAAACATGGATAACTTCTAAAACGAACAATTTCGTTATGCTATAAGTGGATAACTTGAGATACCTATTTGTGCAACTGGGTAACTTGATATACCGACTACCTCTACCTTCCTGTAATTGAGATATCTAGTTGTGCAGTTAAAGAAACGTGCACAGGTTTTTTAACGTAATCTGTGTTCTTTCTAGTTTTAAGTGATATTTTTAGCAAAAATAAGTGAAAATGACCACAAGGGGAAGGAAAATGGTGGAAATGGCACTTGAAAAAGTGAAGGTAAGCGATTGCCGATTTAATTAAAGTTTATTTATTGAGTAAAATGGAAAATTAGGTTATGGTTCAATTTTTATAACAATTTTGTTCAAGTTAATGTAGATAATTATAGTAAGACATAAAAAGCATGCGAACTTCTTCTTCAGAACCTTACCACAAAAATTGAAACTTACAGACTTATTTTGTTTTCAGTTCCTGCTATTAATAACCTAGACAACATGGTTGTGAACAAGGGTACCGCGGAGGGTAAGCGTGGTATTTGTATTCAGTTATTTATTTTATTAATCCATTTTTGTAGACCAAGAAAACTTTGGTGAGACGCAGATGTTGCCCAGGGCTGATACAAGTAACTCGAATCAGGCCATAGAAGATGAAGAACCGTATTCCCCTGACTACTCAGAATATCTTCCAAGTACCTCGCCTACATCAGAGTCCTCTGGAGGTATTGAATTAGATGGTATGGAAGAAATGCCCACTAAAACCGACAAGCCACGAAAGAGAAAACGAAATACAAATAAGTGGAAAAGGAATGTGGCGAAAATGAAAAGACAGCATGGCGAAAGTTATAAGTCTGCCAGGGGAAAGTTTGTTCCTGGAGTGGCAATGAAAGATCCCTGTCCTGAAGTTTGCAGACGGCAATGCAGACAAAAATTTTCGAATGATGAAAGGTTGAAAATATTTCAAAGGTATTATCAGCTAGACACATATGAAAGAAAGAGAGATTTCATACATAGTCAAACCGAAAAACAAAATACAAAATGGGCTACTAGTGGAAATTCGAGGCGCCAAAATACCATAATTTTCTTTTTGCCAAAAAGATGGAAGGATTCAGACGTGCAAGACAATGTTTATCAACACGTTGGGGATTCGCAAAGGGGTGGTGGATATTGCAATGAAAAAGAACAGATGAATATACGGGTTTGGAAGATCAGAGAGGCAAACACGTAAAAAGTCACCCCTCCTGAAATACTGCAAAGTATCAGAGCTCACATAGAAAAGTTCCCGGTCATATCCTCGCATTATTGTCGCGCAAAAACTCAACGGAAATATTTGCACTCGGATCTGAACATAACGGTTATGTACTCATTATACAAAACAGAATGCTTGGAGAAGAACCAACCAGTTGCTAGTTTTGCAATGTACAGAAAAATATTTTCCGAAGAATATAATTTGGGGTTTTATCGTCCACGAAAAGATCAATGCCGAATATGTATGGCTTATAACACTCCCACAAATGATAAAAGCTTATTTGAGGCAGACTACCAAACACACATAAATGCAAAAATAGAGCCCGCAGTGAGAAACTGGCAAACAAGCAAATAGCTGAAGAGTCTAATGGAACAATTGTAAGCTGTAATTTTGACTTACAGCAGGTACTGCTAGCACCCACTGACCCCACAAACAATGCGTTATTCTATAAACAACGTTTTAAGACCTTTAATTTCACAGTTTATAACGTAGTCTCCAAACAAGGCGATTGTTTTATGTGGACAGAAGTGGAAGGAAAACGAGGCAGTTGCGAAGTAGCCACTTGTCTGTACACTTACTTTAAATCGTTGCCCAGTTCTGTGCAAGAAATATCTTGCTTCAGTGATCGATGCGGGGACAAAATCTTAATAAATATGTAGCTGCAATGTGCTTAACCGCTGTACAGGAAATTCCACACTTAAAAAGATAGATCTCAAATTTCTTGTGGTAGGCCATAGTGAAATGGAATGTGATTCTATGCATTCTGCCATTTCAACAGAATTTAAAAGAGTCGGTAAAGTAAATTGGCCTCAAGACTGGAAAACTATTGCCAGATGCGCGAGACGAAAAGGAGATAAGCCGTATATTGTTAATGATGTCACACATGAACAGATATCTGATTGGAAAGCTCAACAGAACGAAACATGATGTTTCGGAAAGTTGATTCAGAACGTAAATTAGTACGCTGGCAGAAAATTTGTGTCATGAGTTTTTGAAATCTGAACCATTAATGATGAGATTCAAGGAAAATTTTGACGATGAATATAGACTTTTGAACTGCAGCAGAAAACCGGAGTTGCAGTTTCAGGTCTAGGGAATTTAAATGCCCTATATGGGGGTAGGTTGCCAATCACAAAGGACAAATACGATGATATTATGGCATTATTTAAAATGAAACCACCTGCACTTGGCATTGAATACAAGCCCTATTATGAAGGTCTGCCGTTTCAGGGAATGAACAGGGAAGAACAACATGAAGACGCAGATTTAGACAGTGACCTGAGTGATTTTTCTGATTGAAGCTCACTTATCTTCATTTATTTTCATTAAAATAATTAAAAATAAAAATTATAATACGTATGAATAAAAACACTTTATTTAAACCCACATTGTTTTTAATGTAATCCCAAATTAAAAGTAGATATCTCTTTTTCCCAATATTGTTAATAGCGCAATAACTGGATATCTTGAATTTTTTTGAAAAAATAATGAAAGTGTTGCATATTTCCTGATGTTGATGGAAGATTATGCTGCAGGCCTTGAATGTTCAGGTATTTTGCTCACTAAAAGAAGATTGTCAATCCTCTTGTAATTTTTTTTGGCCTGTCAATTTTAAAGTCATTTTCTCACAATGCATATTTTCGAGTTATCTAGTTGTAGTACTAAGGGATTGTAGTGATGGACAGACGCAAGACCAAGACAAGATCGAATTGTCTTGGTTTTGCTTATTTAGTCTTGCATTCGATCTTGTATTGGTATTCTAAATTTCGGTCTTAAGATTGACATACTACCACACATTGTTAATTGCCCACGACAGTGATTGATGTTAATAGAATCCCAAACAGCAACGTAAGCATGTCTCAAGATTGCAACAAACATATCGTGACAACTTTAGAACCTTGTAGCAATATTGTGATGACAACAATGACGGTTTGCAACAACTTTGCTCCAAGTTGGGTAAGCTAACTATAACAAGTTTGTCGCAAACTTACATAACAAACTTGAACAAATATTACAGTACCTTGCAAAATCAAACCTTAGAACTTGCGGAAATGTTACTGTAGGTAGTCTGAGCAAGAATGAAAGCTTGCAGCAATATTGTAATGCCATATTATGAGGAGGTTTAAAACTTGCAGCAATCTTACTAAAATTTGCCTTGGCGGAATTTAAATGAAAGAAGTATAACAGTTTCTTGCCACGGTAAGAATGCTTGCAAAACCTGCAAAGATTAGTAACTAGTACTTACGTTTCAATTCTTATAGCCACGTAAGAAAGATAAAAGCAAACAATTTTAAAGTACCATTATGTGATTCTAATACATTTAATACAGTGTTAAATAGTAAGAATCGTTCAGCAGGTCTCATTTCCAACATGCCTTATTACAAAACAATGGGGTTGAGTCTGTTATTACAGAGAAGTATTTGGCACTCTTGATACCATTAACGATAATTTTTTTAACTCTAAGTAAATTCACAACTTCATCACATGTGATTGAAAAACGCAAAGTGCCAAACTTACTCAACGGCGAAGGGTAGGCCTAGAAAAATGTCTCTCACTTACCTTTATAGATGACTAAAGGTCTTTATCCCAAGTCAGATTCAGAGTTTTATTAGGCGCCACCCAGAGATCTTTTACACGTCCAACAAATGCTTACTAAAATCTGGGAAAAATGTAAACACTTGAAAGGCAACGTGGTAAAGAAAGAAGCATGAATTACGTATGGTTTTCTATTGAAATGCATGAAAGTTTACTTACAAATCTTTGATTACCCCACGGTCGTGTTCTTTTACATTAACGCATTCGTTATCTTTAAAACCAAACGTAAAAAAAGATATAATTGCGGTACCGCTTGCTTTTACTTCCGCAACAAGATTATACCGGAGTTTACTTACAACTATTCACAAGATTCATGAAACATAATGAGACTGTGGCCTTTGTTTTAAACAAAATAATTAATTTAGCATCAAGCTTGAAATTCACAACCCCCACCTCAGTTCGTTTCATTTTGAACAGTAAAATATAACAAAACAGAAAAAATACGCAAGGGCCTATCCTGATTTGTTTATTTTTAGCTACGCGACCAAGCACTAACACATTGGTTCTCTGGAGTAAACAATCAATTTACTTACAGTTGTTTTGTTTTTCTTCTCATGAATCAAACAATCCGTCAGTCGTTAGTTACTCGAAGTGTCCGCAAGCATAAGAACTTCTACGAGAACCTTTGATAAAAACTATCGAAATAATAATTTCTTTCAAACATAATTGTGTGTGAGCACGATAAATTTAAAATTCTCAAAGGACAAAAAAAAATACGGCAGCGGACGTAGAAACGAAACATACTTGCTTTTTAACGCAAACAAAATATACTTAAAATACAGTACAACCCACTTAAAACGAAAGTCTTGAACTGATAGAAAGTAGATTATGTCGCAAGACATGGATTTCACTTAAAGTAGATTATGTTGGTTCCTCCAGTTGTATATAAAGAGTGTAAGTGCTTGAATAGTGATTTCAATACGCAGGCTTACCCACTTCATATTCTTTTCTCAGTCTTTTCTCCTCCTCTTACTTCTTGAAAATTCTGCGAAACGCGTCACTGTAAAGTCGGCGTACGGATAGGAACAGCGGAGAGGTGATAACTTCCAGAGTCAGTATTTCTAGCAGAGTCATTTTTTTATAGACATGGGGCGCTACTGACTCGGGAGACAAGTGTTCGTTTCACACTACGGTCTCTCTTTCATTTGCGAGACGAACATAAGAATATGTGAGATTCACCTGTGTTACCTTAGGACTACGAGGTCATATTTCTTCACCACTACCGGTCCGCCTAGCTTGAACCAAGAAGGTAAAGGCACTCCTTCAGGTTCATCATATTGCTTCAGGAAATCTGCAAATTCTTTGATCGAAAGTTATGTTGTATAGTTTTCCAGAGGGTTTTGTCTAAACGTTCAATCTGGCCTTCTGGAGTATACGCCGTGGTACCATTACAAGCTACTCCAAGTGATACAACGATTGTTTTAAATTATTTTGACATAAAAGATGATCCTCCATCTGTATGTATACAGGGTGGCTAAATGAAAACGAAACAGCGGCCATGTCGGGTTCGTAAAGATTTTAAACAGAAAACGCTCGGACACGTCAACTTAGATTGCCAGGGGAAACATTTTCAGAGTATAGTACCACCTCTATCTGTTATCCCTTAGCCAGGGTGGAACTAACCTCAAAAATTTTAAATAGAATAGTGGGTCGAGTTATACCTTGTTTAAAAGGTCTTTCGATTCTCTTTACGGCTTTACCTAGTTTAAAGGATTTTACTTCAGCGGTTCTCAAACTATTGACTATTTTAACATTTTACAGTTTTTTGGGAAATAAACGGCAACTCTTTGTCAAACTATTAATTTATTAACAATCATACATAATTACTAGTCCAACAAATGCTAAAAATGGCCACCATGTCGATACATGTAAATTCGGCATACCTATGACGTGATCGTATGCGCAATTTACCACCAGGCAACCTGTTCTCTATTCTATTAACCTTGACCGTTCACCTCCATGCAATAATACAGATTTTGCTCAAATAGAAGTAGGCGGGAAAAAATAAGAATGTCAAATACAAATAAACAATAAATAGTAATGTCACTTAAAATGTTAAAATAGTCAATAGTTTGACAATCCGCTGAAGTAAATCCTTTTAACTAGGTATAGCCGTAAAGAGAATCGAAAGACCTTTCAAACAAGGTATAACTCGCCCCACTATTCTATTTAAAATTTTTGAGGTTAGTTTCGTCCTGGCTAAGGGATGACAGATAGGGGGTGGTATTATACTTTTAAAATGTTTCCCTGGCAATCTAAATTGACGTGTTCGAGCGTTTCTGTTTAAAATCTTTACAAACCCGACATGGCCGCCGTTTCGTTTTCGTTTAGCCACCCTGTACTATATTGAGATATGGCAAAGTACAGAACAAGTCATTTAAACACTTTCTTACTGCTTAGCAGCAGTGAGATCTTGGCAACATAAGCGAGAATACTTGTCTAAATTAGTTCAAAATATATTAACTAAAGAATGCCTATAGATCTCGCTATTGTTTTCTTTATTATTACTACATGCACTGAGGTTATACTCGATTTTTAAACCGTACAACCACCTCAATAAAGAAGACACCTGAATGAAAAATCAGTGCCGCCAACAGTATAAGAAACCACCCCTGAACTGGATGGTGTGGCAGTGATAAAAAGAATAAATAAATCTCCAAATTTATCGGGGATAGGCAACTTCCAGTTACATAAGTCAATTCGACTAGATGCTCACAATTAAGAATAATAAATTACAAAATTAGATATTTGGTTTTTTATTTATTTAAACCGCGCCTTTTACATCTCGAAGCCCATGTTTCAAATATTTGTGTTTAGACATCATTTGCGATGTTATTGTCGAAAAATATTTGTTAGAATGATTATTCAAAAGTATATCTTAATTGTTAATATCTAGAACAAAAAAACCTCCATAATTTTATCAGAAAACCAACTCTAGTTAATTTTCTATTATTAGAATCTAGTTAAATTCCAATAGATTCTAAAGAAACGGATATTAGAAAATCATTAATAGGCACTAGACTGTTTTGATTCTGATTTTTGTTTTATCTGCGAGGCGTGTTTTTTAAATAAGTACCGTTTTGAAATTCCACTGCTGCAGCGGTACGGGTCAACGTTCCGCGCATGCGCGCTGTATATATGTATCTGTCGGCCACGCGCAGGAGCCGTTCGGCATTTTTCGCCGCTGCGTACGGTTGTCTGTGAGTGTTTAAAATGCCTGCCTATCGAAAGTCCCGCCGACTGCTATTAACGGTCTGTTATCCATTTTCTTTGTACCAAACCCCTAAAACAATCGATATTCACCGTGAGATCTGTGCAGTGTACGGAGAACACATTATGATTGAAGGAATAGTACGAAAGTGGGTTAGACGGTTAAAAGATGGCCGTTCCAATTTCCAAGATAAAGAAAGCAGTGAGTGCGGTCTTCTTTAAACGCACTTTCGTACCATTCCTTCACTCATAATGTTTTCTCCGTATACTGCATAAATCTTACGATGAATATCGATTACTTTTGGACGTTTGGCACAATAGGCGGAGGAATTTTAATCAGTCACAAGCAACCGTACGCATTAGCAAAAATGCCGTACTGACGTCTCCGCATATCCGACAGATGCAGGTACACAGAGCGCATGCGCGGAATGCCGACTGTACCGCTGTAGCGGCAAAATCTCAAACGGTACATACGCAAAATCTGGATTCTTTTAATAAATCAGATTAACAAAAACCTTTAGCAAATAATTTCGTTTCAAACAGTGTGTTTGACGTTGCATGTCCAATCTCTATTAATTTTACAAAATATATCTCGAAAATGGGTTTTATTTTTGTTTGCCAGGCGTACCTACCTTAGAAGTTAAATGTTTGTCGTAAATAATAGTAAACTCTGGAACACACTGCTAGAGCAGAGCAACAATAAAACAAACAGAAAAGTAAAACATTCGATAAATTCATAGTTATATTTAGTCTAATGGAAGATTAGAAAAGGAACAAAGAAGTTACATTGAAACGCCAGGAAGTTTTTGTTTTATACTTACTAAATTAACTGTAAAACGGATTAATTGAACGTAAACAATTAACATAAACTTCCAAATTAGACAAATACTGAGTAAAAGCAAAATCTTGGCAAAGCAAGCCATCACACTTTATGTAACCTCCGTCATGAATTTAAATCACCCCACCAACTAGCGAAATAATCTAACTTCTTTTAACTTTTATCGTAAAAAAGATAAAAATGTTTGTCGGGAATCTTTCTTTTTGTTATAGTAGCCAAAAGCTGAAGAATATCGGATAGATGATTGTATTTTAATTAAATACAACATAGAATGTGTACTCCTGTAATAATGAGGAAGTTTGTATTTGTCAGAAAAGGATGGATCCAGTTTGAATGAATTTTCATTGGCGGATAAAGGATTTATTAACAGATATTCCTAAGCAATTTATTATATACCGATATCTATACGCCTGTTTATTAATTTGCCCCCCTGAATAGATTTTGAAGCAACTTTAATTAACATGTAAAGTACTTTTTCTATTTTTTTTATTTTAGAAAAATTAGGTATTGAAAAATGTGGAAGACACATATCTTAGTTTTATATTTGGGACAAAGACCAAGGGATCGACTGTAAATAATAAAACAATATGCAAGGTGCTACCAAAACCTCGTCTCTGTTTGCCACGGAATTCCAATTTTTATTATAAATCGAAAACTGCAAACTAAATTGAATTGAAGTAATTGAATAATAAAACCAAACTAGCACTGTACAATATTCCTTTTATTTGTAAGTTTAGAAAATAAAGATATATACAAAAGGCTCTACTATGTGGTAAATCTGTTTGCTTTTCCTGGTCGACGATAAGAACTTCTCACGGGAGTCACAGCATGTCCCGACAAGCACGACAATTTTGAGTCATTCTTACCTTTCTTTAAGCAAGACTTTAAAGGATAACTACCACCCTTTATATAATTTGTTGATGGTTCGGTGTGTACCCAGCATTTTTAAATAACTTTATACACTTGGGCTGCTGAAACTGGGATTTTTCCAAACTTTTCTTTTTCGAAGTCAAAATGAAAGAATCGGTGTGTTTTAATTTGTAAACTCGCAATCGGAAGGCGTCTCTTGCATAATTATAATTGGATTGCTATTGTCAACAACTGACACTTCAGTGTTAGTCGCAACCTTTTCATCTAAATCCAATTCATCTTTTTACTTTTTCGTTTTCTTCTGCCATAACGGTCACTTCACTTAATGATGGCTGTGCGATAATAGAATTTTCAATAACTTCCGTTGGTTGTGGAATGATAGCGATTCCTTCATTCGAATCTCCTCGTTCCTTTGTTTCAGTTTCAGTTGTAAAAGGTACTTCATTTTTTCGTTTTCGGTGTACAGACCTTTAAGCTTTCGGATAAACAGGACGGGACGGTAAATCTTTGTTCGGTTTCCATTTGGACCAGTACGTTTCTTCTAACTTATCAACGACCGCTTTATTTTCTGGTTTTAAGAGTAAGGCTTTGTGTAATTTAGGACCCGATAATGTTTTATATTGGGGGTTTGAATTTTGCTGTTTTTCGAGACTGCTATATCTGCTGATAGATTTTGTAAATTTACCAGGTAAGCTGTTCATTTGCAGAGGTTTTGGGTTTATGTTTAAATTGTCAAATTGTTTTTTGACATGTTGAGCTCTCAAATTGTAATTCTCACTGAGTTCGTGTTTGTAGTTGTTGTGATGTATTTGGCTACCTGATCTCCAGTCGTTTGGAGTGTAACCGTTCGATAAACTACTAGGAATCCTATTGAATTTATGTACATACACGTTAGATTTTTTCTCATTCTGGTTGATGTGTTGAAAATTTGAAGTTGCCCCCATCATACCATAATGATGTTTGTTATGAACGTGTCGTTCCTAAAATTAATTATCAATGCAAGCGTCTGAGAGTTGTACTTACTGACCTGCCTGATATCTCCATATTTAAAATTTCTCTGAGAAGAAAACACTGAGGCCGACTGAGCCATTTGTAGTGTTTTTTTTTATTATTTCACTATTACAAATTTAACAACAAAAATATTACATTACAAACAAAAAGTCAAATGCCAAACGGTATGTTTTTTTATTTGTTGTCAAGATCAAAGGTTTATAAACATCAAAAATTTAAATTATGAATTTCTCAAATACTTATTACTTATGTGCCGAAACGTGGAGTGGAATAAATTTAATTGAACATTAATTCGTTTTAAATAAATGGATCAACTTTGACAAAATTATGTAAATATTGTAACCTAAAAATATAATGTAAAGAAGTTCAAAAATTCATGGTAGCAATTCCACATTCCATACTTCATCTATCCCATACTAAAGGTTAGGGTTTAAACATAAAATATGAATTCGAATACGTTCATTCACGTTGTTGCTTCAACTTTCTCACTCATACTGTTCCAGAAATGACATTTTAGTGGTGTATTATTGCTCTTACGCCACTTAAAAGTATTGCTTACAAGCCTACGAATAAGGCAGCGAAATTGACGCCCACAACAGATAGCAGCCTAGCCCCAAGCTCAGAACATTGGAATATGTTTTTACTTACAGTAAACCGAAAACTGGTAGCATAAGCTATGCTATGCTGGTAGTACATAATGATTTTGTCAAACAAAATATATCACATACGAAGAAAACAATTCAACGTACAACAGATTTTGTAGATGTAAACATTATATAATATGCTCAAAGTGATTACTATTTGTAGACCTGGTTGCGCCAGTACAGTCACGAAGCGTGTTCGGCTCTCTCGTGGCAAATCTTTCTCCGTTGCATATTCCAAATCAAAATACTCAGATAAATTTTATCCCTACTCTTCTCGTTAGAGAAAACGCAGGGTTGTATCGCTTTGTTAAGAGCCTGACGCAGCTTACAGTATTTCACAGTACCACAATAGCAACGTGGAGATCGTTTGATGTTGTTGTGTCTGGGAGCTAGGTAGCCAGCGGTACGTGGGCGTCAATCCGGCTATCTAACTCGCAGGCGCACAGAGTAAAACTTTCGAAATGCAAAACTCCGAAATGGTGCTTTTGCATGTATATATACTAATTTAGTCTTACCGCCTTATGGATGTATGGGTTGTCACTAACAAACTTTATGACAATCGCATAAAATACAATTTGCTGACAATGAGGAAGCACAATTACCTCGTCGCGTCAGCACTACATAGTTAACAGCGTATAAGTAAAGCTGCACGGCACACACGAATCAGTTGAGTTTAGATGAGATTCGATTCAAGCCAATATCAAGTATATCGCGTAACACGCAGGATTAAGTTCTAAGTTCATCGGAACCTATTGGACACACTACCGCATTCGCATTCGTATAAATAATGTACATATTAAAATGTAAAATTCATCAAAATGTAATATTTGTAGAAATCGGTAATACCGGCTATGAACTTTCAACATTGCGAAAAAGCTAAGCACATTTTTAAAGCAAAATTTTAAATACTTGCCAACCGAATATAACAGTAACCAGTGCAGAATTACGAACGGCACCTACATGCGCGTGTTTCGTGTTATTTAAGGTTCATCAGTGTAGGGTAGCTCGAACGCAAGTCTACAAAAATCACCAGTGTTAGCTACAGTATTTCAACGTATCGTGCGCATGCTTATTAAGCGAAAATGGTTGATGTCTATCTCTATAATGTTCTCACAATAAATATTCGTAAACTGCCGTAAACTACGGGTGCAGTAGACTTTCATTATAGAACCAAACCATAACGACGTCTTACCAGTCTCTTATCAATAGCTCTGTATTTATTATTGAAATAGGAAATGAGTTTCATATAGAAAATATAATTTTGTGTCGTACCTGTACATTTAAATTTTTTTAAACATTTTACGTCACTGAACTCTTCTCAGAAAAGTACCTAAAGATGTAAACATCGTTTTCCGCATATACTTGAAAACGAGACTGAGAAGAAAGTTCCAAGGATCTGAGTTAGAGAGGGCGATATGCAAATCGTAAATATCCTATGCAATGTAACGACAAGATATAATAATTGCTAAAAAACACTATTTGTTGAAGTGAAGCTTCTAGCTCTTGAGGTATTTGATGAACGATTGGTGATTATTTATTGCTCTTTTAATAAATTAAAATCATTCACATTCATTACGCATCATTAACAATCATAAATGTTGCGAACTAGTGTTTTTTCAGTTAATAATATTTGAGTGCTAATTGCTTTCCTTTCTGAGACGTTCTTGTGATTCTTTTAATTTTTTCTATCTCATGGTTACCGAGACTCTTTATTAAAACATCAAAAATTTCCCAAGAACATGTAAATTTAGTCCGAATAACGCTGATTTCTCCTATTTTAATCTTAACTGAAAGCTTAATTTGGTCTTTAGTATATTTTTTAACTTTTTAAATTACCAAATATTTTGTTAAAAGCGGTAGTAACTGCACTCTTGGGGTCAACAACTGCTTAGCAAGTTTTCAAGGGGTTATTCCGTTGCCATTATGCCATCTTATCATACTACTTATTTTTGATGATTTATTACTTACAATTCCATTATTGACAATGACATTATCTTCAAAAGACTTTTTAACAATGTTTGTATGATCATTAGTTGAGTGTTCATCATAAATAAAAACAGACATCTGAATAGAACACTTATGCAATTTGATCAAAAATTCTCTATTCATCGACGACTGTAAATTATTCTGACCTTTAAAAGCGTACAGTGGCGGCGGTAAATCTTCAAAATCTAAACTGCAAATCATAATTGACATCACTACATTAAGTTACCCGCTCTTCAACTTAAAAAAACTTAATTGCTTTAATTTAAAATACATCCGGTAGCAGAATTATTGAGAACGGTGTGATGTTATACCTATTGATTAGTAGTAAATCAACTAAAGCTAGAATATTCATTGTTGAGGCGCCACTGAATATCATATACAAAGTAAATTTGGAGTTCAAAATAAATTTGGAATGAATTCAATTATAAAAAAGGTGTTTAATCAATGCAACACATAGTTGTCACGAACCGCAAACATTACACGATTCAAAGGTTTGCAGTACTAAAAATAATTAAAAGAGGTTAATTTGCTAAAATTTATGTAAATTTATTTCTTTATTTTTTAAACACCGTATCTAGCTATAAGTACCAACAAAATTGTTAAATAAATAAAATCTTCAGTAGTAGTTTGCAGTACTAAAAATAATCAAAAGAAAGTGTTTATAAGAGGTGTTAATTCGCTAAAATTTGTGTAGTTTTATTCCTTTATTTTTTAAACGCCGTATCTAGCTGAAATCATCTGTTTGGTGGGTAAACAAACAAGTTCGCTTGTGTCTACTAGCGCAAATAAGTGATATTCCTGTGGTTAATTTCAATAAAATTGTGTTTATGCTTACTGAAAATCTAAGAATTAACTAGTGAGACTGTAAAACCGAACGAAAGTGTTGAATATGGGTTTAAGTGACTATGCCTTGCAGCTGACTATGGAAAATAGGAAGATAGAAGAAAAAAATAAGAAATATTGGAAATGTGGATCCATACACTATAACTGTTTTTATGACAAAGGAATTGATATTCCTGCTGTCAGTTCGCAAATCATTATGGACTATTTACTATTTTGAGTAAGTCCTTTCACGCAAAATGAATTGCGAGCAATAAAAGAGCTATTTGGAGGCATTTGCTCAGGTAGAATGCCAAATGGGTAAAAGAAATTAAATTCAAAAACTAGAGGATTTAGATTAGATTTAAATCTTAATTTTATAAAATTAAAACAATTTTTACTTATTTCCATATAGCATACAATACTCAGATTACCCACCAAACAGCTGATTGTCACTTGGTACCGCCATATTTGAGAGGGATATGGAAATCTGTAATTTCGGAGATCAATACGTCAAATTGTTCAAGGTCCAGGCGCTGATCTTAGGCGGGATCCAAGTTGACCTGACCTTTGACCTCTGACCTGGAGTAGTGACCTCGTCGTTTTAATTTCAGGTTTGTTTAGATTAGGCCCATTTTCAAATGGGTTTGGTTACTAGTAATTACACAAAATACAAAGATCATTCAGAAGTCAGAACACGGCACCATTCAAATAAAGTCAATTAGGTGTTAGGTGGGTTGATACATTGTACACTCCAGTAGGAACAGTGCGACGGCTAGAGCAATTTGTCAGAGAGGGATCTTAGGCAATTTTATTTGAATCGTTTTTAAGAATAGTCAGAAAGGACCTTAAATGTAATTTATTCGATTGAGTTACATCAACCAACAACACAATCTTGTATAATTACGTAAATAGATAATACAATTAACTTTAGCATTCAGAAAAGAAATCATTAATAGTTATGTTAGGCGCAAATACGCCTTTAAAAGCAATAAGCAATCCGTAAAGAATTACTGTTGGTGAACTTGGACGTCTAGACAATTCACCGACAAAATAATTTATAACATTACACAATCACCAATAAACGTTTGTTTATAAAGAAAACAGGTTTAAAATATAAACTTACAAACTAACATATTTAATTGTGGTCAATCGACAATAGATATTTGCTTTTTTTAATATTAAAGAAATGATGGTGAAATTTCAATATCTAAACGTATTAAAAGAACACAAAATCTACATTTGATGTCGTATACGATATCTTTAAGTTATTTAAATAAAGTCGATCTGTAAAGTTATACAGTGTCCGCCATAAAGTTGGAACCATATGGCAATTTTTTTTATTATTGTAGTTAAAAAAAAACTTTGGGGGCAATCACTTCTGCTTCTGAAATAACTTAAAATGCGCCAAGTCAAAGTTGACAGGTAACATCTGTCAATTGTCAAGTTCGTAATTTTGGAAAAAATGTCATAAAAATAGATCAATTTGTTAAAATTTCGAAAAATGTTACTAGAAATTATGATGCTAATCAGATTTTATGCCCATGTGCCGATTTTGAGAGAGAAATTTTGATGTTCAATAAATTTCATATTTTCGTATTTTTTTATTCAGGAGCCTTTTTCCACTCTCACTTGAGCTCGAGTTGCCTCACGAGCGTAGCGAGGAGGCATTAGAGTGAGAGGGAAAAGGCTTTCCTCATGTGTTAGACACAACATTTTTTTCCACGACATTCCCCAAAAAACAACCTAACGAAAGAAGTAATATTGTAAACGTAACCAATAATCTCGCCACAGTATTTTGTAGTATCGGCGTGGTCTCAATCTGTCACAGCCCAGTCGCATAATTCTAACCAATAAATGTAGGATAGCAATTTTTAAGAGTCGAAATATAAGATATTAAATTAAACAAACCTTATTGAATACTAAATTAAATTGTTTAACTAACTACTAGGCGCATATAGTTCTAATAACATATTCTTACATTTTTTAAAGAGGCATTTTTGTAACACTGCACTATTTTCATCGCTAGTGAGGAAAAACAAATTTTCCTCACTATTTGTAGAAAAGAAACGTCCGTTTTCTAAGTATGTCGTGGAAAATAACTATTCACAATTGTAGCACAGAAAAAATAATCTGTGATTGTAGGTTAGTTAAGATTTACTCCAGTTCTACACTTCTAGAAATTTTGCTTTTAGATTTAGATTCTACAATTTAATTTATATATTTTCTGAAAAATTTGATTTTTAAGAATAATTTGTGGTGATTCTCATGTCACTTGTCATGCATAATTCGGAATTTTCCAACTTTTATAAAATATGTAAAATATATAAAAGACGTTCGCCAGTTGTAATTTTTTTAAATTGCTGTGTACTTTTTAAGTGTGTATTTATTTCAAAACACTGAAAATTGGCGCCGAAATAGTTCAATAGAAGGTCGTCTGTATCGTGACGTCATTCCTTGTATTAATAACATGAATTAGTGGTGTTTTACGTTTGTACTTAGTGTTGTTATACAGGTGAAAGTGTTTTTATAGTTGTGTCGAGTGTAATGTATAAAACATTGTAAGTTAATAAAAATATACTAAGTGACATAGAAAGAAGAACACCCAGTAATAATGAATTTATTTGAACAATTTTAGTATACTAGTGTATACGAGATTAGATTAGTAAACGATCACACTTTGATAAAAATTAAACTGTTAACTTCTTCAAAAAACCTAATAATGTGTTGCTCCACCACGATGTCTTGTGCACTCATTAACACGTCTGGGCATACTTCTAATGAGGTGATCGATTTCTTCTTGAGGTATCTGATCCCATGCTATCTGTAACTGAAGCTGCAAAGCCGCTAGAGTGCAGGGTGAGGTAAATTGACTAATCTTCTTCCCATAATATCCCAGACGTGCTCGATGGGCAAAAGATCAGGGAAATCTTGGTGGCCAAGGCAACAAAGCAATTTGATTGACCTCAAAATGAGCCAAAGAAACCCTAGCAACATGAGGTCGTGCGTTGTCTTGTTGGAATGTGCTGTTGGGGATGGTCTGAACATAAGGTACAATATGGGGTCTACGACCTCCTGGATGTAACGCACAGCGGTCATGTTACCTCTAATAAAGACCAAAGGTGACCTACTTCCAAGCAATAGCTCCCATACCATAACTCCAATGTGCACATGCCTATTTACAGAAAATTGAAGATCTTGTCTTTCACCGCGCCGTCTTCTCACCCTTGCACGACCGTCATGCATACCCAAACAGAATCTGGATTCATCACTAAAGACAATTGAATTCCATTCTTGGTCGCCAATTTGCCCGTTCTCTACACCACGCTAGACGATAACGTCGATGCTCTGGAGTCAGTGGTACGGTATGAAATGAGCGCAAAGGTTCTTATCCGTCTATAAACGGTTCGCATCTCAATCGGTCTTCCATGTTCTTCAAACCACTGGTCCGCAATCGCCCGTGTAGAAGAGAAGCGGTCCCGTAAAGCCAATAGTCTAAGATGGCGATCTTCGCGTTCTGTGGTTCTTTGACGACGTTCTGTACCTCTCGCTCTTCGTGTACGGCCCTCTTGGTTCCATGCCCGAACACAGACTGCCACAGTGTTTAAACTCCGTTGCGTTCTAGCGGCTATATATAGACAAACCAGCCTCACGCAATCCCACAATTCTACCCCTATCAAACTCGCTTAATTGCCGAAAATTATGGCGTCTTCGCACTGGAGGCATTGTAATTCAATTAAAGAAGCTCTTTGAAATGCAATTTAAATCGCTTAAATGACAACTGTACTTACAAATGCTTAATTCATTGTTTTAGGGCTACTTAATCGTAAGTGTTTTTGAATGAGGTTAACAAAACAACCGCTAGGTAATATGACTGAAAAACTGATCGTTTTTATCTTAATATAAACAAATATATTCCCAAAAAAATTTACAAAATATTCATTATTACTGGGTGTTCTTCTTTCTATGTCACTTAGTATACAATTATACGAGTACCTTTACTCCCAATATTGTTGTTTTGATGTATGAATATATTCTTCATTGTCAATTAACTAAAAGGCGCCCTATAGTAATATGAAGCACAAATTCATTTTGAAATGACATGTGTCTACACCTAATGTGAATATGTTTTTACAATGGTATTACTTTACTGCGGAATTGAATCGTTTGCATTCTTAATAAAGTCCATCACCATAAACATAGTATAGACGGCAGGTTGTTCGAACAAGCCTTCGATGTCATAAACAGTCGCTTTTAATTCCAACAAACACAAATGAAAGCTGAGATGACCACTGTATCAGGCGTAAAACTTAAATAAACCACCATTTATACGAGTGTTGACGTCACAACCAATGTGAACGCGTTTAAAAAGAATGATTTTAAAAGACGGTGTTTTTGGATATTTTTAAAATAAAAATATTGAATTCTGAGCACATTATAAGTTTTTTGTGGTACTTGGGTTTCCTTTTACGTTTATGACTAAATAATGAAGTATATTTTCTTAAATATAAATTTAATGAAAACACCCAATTTCGTACCGTTTATTATTGTTTTGTCTATGAGTAATGGTAAATTCTCGGATCAATTCAGTATTAACGATATATGCGGTGCGTAAAGTAAAAATGCGAGCTTTAAAAATCGAGCGAAAAAGAGTCATTTTACGCTTGCGGAAGCGGGTGTACAGTAAATCATTAAATATAGGAAGTGCAAAATAGTTATTTATGTACCAAGGGTGTAAAGTAACACCTACAGCTCGTGCAACAATTTTTCATGCTAGGCTGAAAAGTACTTTACAACCTGTGGTACATACAAATTTTGCATTTCTTAGTAATACTAAGTCGAAACAGATTTACTTTTTAATTACATATTTTAGTTTAATTTTAAAAAAATACAATAAAACCTTAAATTAACAGTATAATAAGTTTAGAAAATTAAACGAAATTAATTAATACCTTCAAAATAACAACAAATTAATTAAAAATTTAAATTTACGAACGTAAACTGGTCGCGACCTCTAAAGTAGCTTACAAGAATTAAGAATAAATGTTCTTCTTTACCAGCATTCCTAAACGTCATTTAAAAAACTTCCAAAATCAGTGAACATGGAAATGATGATGAAGAATTTTCTAATACTCCGGTATTAAAGAGGTAGCAGATAACGTAGTTCCGGATTTGTTACTTGCTAAATCCAGAAAAATATGTGAAAAGACATACGATTACTTTTATAGGATTGGTGTCGACTTAAAAGCAACAAACTGCCTGGAAAATGTGCTTTTATTGTATTTTGCGGAAATTTCCAGGTCTTCTACACTTTGGTCATTTTATTCTATACTGAAAAAAACTTTATGTATAAAAAATAACATAAGATATTAGCAAGTTTGTAATTATCGTTGTAATTATTGTAATCAATTAATTGAATATTAAACAAACAACCTTTCACAATTATAGGTTAGGTAATATTTACTCCAGTTCTACAAGAAAATTTTGCTTTATATTTAAATTCTACAATTTAATTTAAAATTTGATTTTTAAGAATAATTTGTCTATGATTAATCGTAAATTCTCGGATCAATTCGGATAATAACGATATATGCGGGCCTTAAAGTAAAAACGGGCCATTTTACGCTTGCAGGAAGCGGGTGTAAAATGAATCATTAAATTAGGAAGTGCAATATGTACACTCATGAAATTTAAAACTTGGACACCACAATTTCTGTAAACAAAAGTTTGCACATTGTGAAGCGGGCTTAAGGGTATCATTTACAATTCTAACAGCAGGTAGTCTCAGCAGGGGTTATCTTATAGAAGGACTGTAGAATGAATCATTACACTAAGCACGTTTTAGAAAATAGGTAATTTACGTTGCTTACTTAATTTTTTTCTTTAAAGAATATATTTGAAGGTATCGCTAATTAAACACCATAGCTCGATTAATTATCGAATCAAAATTTTGTTTAGGAAATGTTTACAAAATAAAATTAGAAATAATTTTGATTTAAAAACGTCTACAAGCAATAACTTTTAAATTAAATCAAAAAACTAAACATGGTTATTTGGGTTGACTGATTATTACTTATTTTTAAATAAATCTAACCTACTAATTATTGTAAGTTATTAAAAAAATCATTAAACTCTCTATTCATAATATTTAGTCCTTACAAAATGTATATTTTATGACGTTTCATTTTTTTCTGTAGTTAATATAAAAGTGAAAATAAAAACTAAGGCAATTCTTATTGTCAACGTATATATTTAGTTTTTGACAAGAATTTATTACATAATTATAATTAAGATACCAAGTTATAGTTTAAAATTAAATGAAAACTTTTTTTTTAAATAAAGGTATTACTATATAAATAAATATAAGAAATCAATAATGGGTGTGACCTCCATTATTATTGATACATTCTTGGAGGCGTCTGCTCATTGACGCTATCAAGGTATCAATATAATTAATATTAATCGTTTCCCATGCGGTATCAATGGCTGCAATTAGTGCATTACGGTTTACTGGTATAAAATTTGGCCCTTGTTGTCTTCGGATAACAGCAAGTATTCGAGCCCAAACATTTTCGATAATGTTAAAATCTGGGCTTTTTGCTGGCCAGGGTAACAGCTCCAAGTTATTTTCTGGTATCCAATTGCGCACAACCCGCGAAGTATGAATAGGGGCGTTGTCCTTTAACAACAAAAATACATTATGAAAATGTTAATTCAACAGATCCCGAAGTATTTTTGGAGAAAGTATAGTGAAATAAGAATACTTACTTGTTGGAAAATATAATCTTCGTCTGGATAAAACACTTCGACTGAAGGTTTCATAATAGTTTCCAAAATATCTAAATACGCAGCAGAATCAAGACGTCCATCGATAGCCCAACAAACTCCTGGACCCCGCGCGCTAACCCAACCCCACATTCACAGAAAAATAACCACTTCGTTTTTTAGGACATATGTGATTATTTTCGTAACGAGTTCCTTCCATTCTAAAAACTTTTAGTGGTCCATCGTTGCGGCTATTGAACGTTTTTTCGTCGCTAAAAATCACTCGATTCCAAAATTCCAAAGGTTCGTTCACATATCGCCTTGCAAATTCCAGACGACGTCTCATATTTTCGTCACTGAGAACTTCTTTCGCAGCAGCATTATACTTCTTTATTCCCATCTCCTTTAATCTTTTTGTGCAGTTATACGGCATCCGGGAAAATGTGTATCTGCTATAGCCCTGGAGTATGTAGCAAATGGTTGTTCTGTTACGTAATGAAACAACTCGAGATCTTGAGCACGTGTAGATACTTTAGGTTAGATTCCATTTTACTCGTGTAATGCCCTACGGTGCTTTTTGGTATATCTAACATACGTGAAATTTCACGCACGCTACGGCCCGCCGCTAATTCCGAAACAATCCGCGCTTTCAAATCAGCACCGAGATGAGGTGGCATTTTCACAACACTTGAAATTTTAAACTAAAATGGAATTTACATTTCTTACTTTATTTATTGGTTCACACTACCCCTTCTCAAACAGTAGGTAATTGTTTATTTATTACATACTTCTAATGACCAATGTAACAACCCTTAGAGCAATATGACTCAAAGGAAGTAAATTAAACAAGCAAGGATATTCTATTGTTATTGAAACTTATTCATAAAGTAAAACCATTTCCTTATAATGCTAATGGACAGGATTTTCTTTTAAGTATTAAGATTACAATAGAGGACTTATAAACTTTCGAAAATATCTAATTATAAATATTTACACTGCAATTGCGCTTTTTCCTTAATAATTTCTTAGCAATAACATACACGTTCTTGGTTTTAAGTTGTCATAAATTTGATATGATATAAATTTGTGTTTCTAATATTACATCACAAACTAATCTTTATTCGCCAAAAATTGTTGCTTAAGTTGTAAAGCTTCGTACACACCTGAACAACAAACCGAGCAACAAACATAACAACGAACCGAAAGTCAAACAGAACGACAAACGATCTTTTATGATTTCCACAATCCGAACAACAAACGGAACGTTTGTGCTGTTCCCATAATTATTTTCAGTAGTTTTCAGTTCATATATATTTATTATTGAGAAGAGAAAATTGCGGAAAACAAGAAGATAGTGCCAACCAAATTTTTACGCACAAAGAAGAGTAAAAATTATAATTTACTTCGCTTTTTTTTTTTTGGAAATTTCCCGCCCAAATGATGCTAATAGGGACATCATTTTTTCTTGCATTCTTAAACACTGATTAATTTAAAACATTTTTCTTCTGTCAACTCCATAATATTACCTAAAACACAACAAACCCACAAAAGGGAGGACAAAAATAAATAATTTAATTCTCCCGCATAAGTTTGTTCGCCGTTTTGTTTAGATTCGTCCAAACCTGCAAACGCATTCGCGCGCATTTTCTTTGATGTCGGAGAAAAACCGACAAGTTGCGGAACGCCGCAAACCGTTCGTGGAACAATCAGGACTTGCGAATCTGTTCTAAAATTCGTACGTAGCACCGTCCAAATTAATGTTCCGATTGCCGTTCGGTTCGTTGTTCTGTTTGTTCCTCGGTTTGTTGTTCAGGTGTGTACGAAGCTTTACAATAAGCATATTAATATGAACTATATCTTATGAAAGGAGAGTTATGTAACTATAATTAACGACTTAACGTTACGTTAGTAGATTCCATTTACTATTTACACATATTTTCTTGGAACATTCGATAATTAACTATCGGGATATGATGACCCTATACTTCGCAGGTTGTGCGCAACTGGATACAAGCAAATAACTTGGAGCTGTTACCCTGGCCAGCAAAAGCCCAGATTTTAACATTATCGAAAATGTTTGGGCTCGAATACTTGCTGTTATCCGAAGACAACAAGGGCCAAATTTTATACCAGTAAACCGTAATGCACTAATTGCAGCCATTGATACCGCATGGGAAACGATTAATATTAATTATATTGATACCTTGATAGCGTCAATGAGCAGACGCCTCAAGAATGTATCAATAATAATGGAGGTCACACCCATTATTGATTTCTTATATTTATTTATATAGTAATACCTTTATTTAAAAAAAAGTTTTCATTTAATTTTAAACTATAACTTGGTATCTTAATTATAATTATGTAATAAATTCTTGTCAAAAACTAAATATATACGTTGACAATAAGAATTGCCTTAGTTTTTATTTTCACTTTTATATTAACTACAGAAAAAATGAAACGTCATAAAATATACATTTTGTAAGGACTAAATATTATGAATAGAGAGTTTAATGATTTTTTTTAATAACTTACAATAATTAGTAGGTTAGATTTATTTAAAAATAAGTAATAATCAGTCAACCCAAATAACCATGTTTAGTTTTTGATTTAATTTAAAAGTTATTGCTTGTAGACGTTTTTTAAATCAAAATTATTTCTAATTTTATTTTGTAAACATTTCCTAAACAAAATTTTGATTCGATAATTAATCGAGCTATGGTGTTTAATTAGCGATACCTTCAAATATATTCTTTAAAGAAAAAATTAAGTAAGCAACGTAAATTACCTATTTTCTAAAACGTGCTTAGTGTAATGATTCATTCTACAGTCCTTCTATAAGATAACCCCTGCTGAGACTACCTGCTGTTAGAATTGTAAATGATACCCTTAAGCCCGCTTCACAATGTGCAAACTTTTGTTTACAGAAATTGTGGTGTCCAAGTTTTAAATTTCATGAGTGTACCAAGGTGTAAGTAACATTTTTAAGCCCGAGCATGAAAATTGTTGCACGAGCCAGAGGCGAGGGCAACAATCATGTGCGGACTTAAAAGTACTTTGCGACTCGTTTTCGCTCGATTTACATTTGCGCCCGCATTTTTTACTTTTAAGCTCGCTTTACTTTTAGGCCCGCATATATCGTTAATCATTGACAAAATAAGAATAAACGGTACGAAATCATGCATGAGAAATGACATGAGAATCACTACAAATTATTCTTAAAAATCAAATTTTAATTAAATTGTAGAATCTGAATATAAAGCAAAATTTTCTTGTAGAACTGGAGTAAATACAATAAAAGCACATTTTCCGTTGCTTTTTTAAGTGGACATTATTTTAAAAAGTAATTGTATGTATTTTCATATATTTTGTTCGATTTAGCAAGTAACAAGTCCGAAACCACGTTATCTGCTACCTCTTTAATATTGGGAGGAGTTTTAGAAGTTCTTCATTATCAGTTTCCATGTCCACTGATTTTGGAAGCTTTGTAATTTAAATTTTTAAATGACGTTTAGGAATGCCGGTAAAGAAGAACATTTTATTGTTAATTCTTGTAAGCTACCCTAGAGGTCGCGACCAATTTACGTTCGTAAATTTAAATTTTTATTTAATTTGTTGTTACCTTTAAAATAACAACAACTAATCTTATTAGTACTATTAATTTAAGGTTTTATTATATATTTCTAAATTAAAATAAAATATGTAATCAAAAGTAAATCTGTTTCGTCTTAGTATTACTAAGAAGTGCAAAAATTTGTATGCACCACAGGTGTAAAATACTTTAAGCTTAAAAGTGTTACTTTACACCTTTGGTACATAAATAACTATTACACCTGTGGTGCATACAATTTTTTGCACTTGTAGTAATACTAAGTCGAAACAGATTTACTTCTAATTACATATTTTTTATTTTTATTTAAAAATACAATAAAAACCTTAAATTAATAGTACTCAAATTAATTAAACTATCAAACACATTAATGAAAGTAATTGTAATACAGACTGTCTAACTCGGCTTAAATTTTTGCAAAAGTGCTTAATCCGTGATAAATTTCACAAAACTCACAAGAAACACAAAACGTTTACAAGCGATTGCTAATTAACTTTCGTTCACTAACGATCCGTCACTAACGATTTTACCGTTTATGGTTTATGAACTATAAGTCACAGTTACAGAATAGGTATTTTCGGACAGATAATAATAGTAATAATAAATTTGATTCTATGGGTTGATAGTTAAGTAATTTCTTTGAGTTTATTTTAGGCCCTTCCAAAAGAAAAATTTTAGAAAACTTTATAGGTCAAGTTGACTTAGTAGTTTTTGGTGCCATTCCTCGATGAAGAACCATCAACCAAGTGTTTTCCCATAGGCAAGTTGTTTGCGAAGACCCTTACACTATTAATTTTTTTAGTTAAGTTTTCCCAGGTTTTTTAAAATATATATATATATATATATACCTGTTCCTCGGGAATCGAGATTGTACTCATTTGTACGGAAAAACAGTATTGTGTTCCATTTCTTCTAAAAAATGGAATATTGTTATCGGATGGTTTCAGCGCAGCTCCACCTTTTAATAGTTGAGCTGACACCATAAATGATTTTTCTCTGTTCTACTAAAATCCTATCAACAATGAGAAAGTTTTTAACAAAACGCAAAACTTAGATTATCGGTGACAGTATGGTACGAAAATATGTACTTCCATCCTAAAATTGAAGCTTGATGTTCGTTTAAAATAACGACAGACGTTACAAAATGGGAATTTAGCTACAATTGTTTAGCTGATCGTTAGCAACACGATAACGATAATCGGGATCCAACGATCGTTCACAAACGAACATTTACAGAATAGTCACGTTAGTCTGAGGTCTAAACATTAAAAGCAACACAACTATTTAGAGGTTGGTACCTCGGTTATGAATGTAACAGTAAAGTACCTACTTGATTCGTCAAGAATAAAACACTAATGTTTTATGAAAGACAAAACTTGAGGTGTTTTTACAGTAGTATTACTTTTTTCAAAATGCTTACTTTTTTTTATGTTTGAATTTGTACATTTTATAGCATATTTAACACCACAATTTTAATAGAAATAAATACAAAATCAAAATTTACTACAACCATGACAAAGTCCTTCTTATATCTTCCAATTTCAATCAAAACATTGCTGATAACTTGAAAACTTGAGTCAATTTTATAGTTACTTCGAGACCATTCGACGCATTAAAATGCTCACTTATACCATTGTTTTTAAAGTATATAAAAACCTAGTGTATGATTTAGCGGGGGCGCACTGCTAGTACGTATTCCTCTGAATGTAATCAGCGTTATATTTACTTTGTGTGGGAAATGCCTTCAATTAGACGTTGTTTCTTATGCAACTATCGATACGATCGAAAAAATGCTCACATCATGATGCATAAGTAAGTTTAATTCGATTAACTAATAAGCTTGTTTAAGAGTACATTTTTTGTTTCGTTTGTAATTATTTAATTCGCATAAGATTCACGCTTATAGCATTGACTATAAAGTTACTGCTTATACTTTATCTAGTGCAAGCATGCGCAATAGTTACAAAAGTTAGCGTCTTTGTCTAACATATGGATCTGTTGTCTCTCTTTTTTTGTGAATACATCCGCTTATGTACTTTATATACTAGCCTTCTAGAAGTATACTAATTGTATGGTTTGCGTCTTCTAAATCAAGTGAAAGTAAAAAATAATAATAAGTACTTACTTCAGGTGATGAGGAGGATGCTGTGAAATTTTGGTATCGGTGTTGACGGATGAAAGAAAAAGGCAAAAAGAGAGAAATGTTGAATCCGTACATAGAAGGTAATTTTCATAGTCGATTGTTTATTTCTGAAAAGTAATTACAAAAGAGTTATAAACATTTTATAGCATTGGTCCCCAAAAACGTTTAAAATTGCTCTAGAATTACTAAAATTCAAATTGTGAAAGATAAAACAACACTTTGACACATTCCTGTACGATTCGCTCGCCACACTCGAATTTCTCATTCTCCACAGTTCGCGCGCGAGACGACTGTCTCTGGAGTCGCAAACGCGTCGTGTTCGAGTCGAACGCCAGTCGCCTCATGTGGATCCCCATTTAATTACATGGGAAATCAATAGTAAGTAAAATCGCATCGAGATCGAGTCGCAGCCGCTTCGAGAATGTCCAAAATTTGAATATAACACATGAAAACTAGCAATAAACGCTTGAAGAAAAAGTAACATATTACACTTGGACTTAAAAAATATAACTGTTTCGCTTAATTTGCAAACGTTTAAGCTCAACAATTATATTGTTTCTTGCACGATCGAGCATTTTTGTTTATTTACAGCCTCCGTTTCCACGACGGTAGGATATGTTTACTGGTTGCTAAGCCTAAGACGTCAGTAAATTATATTGCGTTATTTCTCCAAAATGTAAACGTCACTTTTGACTTTTCGTTTATTTATTAGAAATTGAATTAATTTCATTGAAGTGTAGGTAATTTAATACGATCGTGCAAAATAGTATAAGCATCACGAACGTTAAGGGTTTACCTTGCCGTTCTTGATCTTGATACTTATAGTTATTTTCCTACCGAGTATCGAAAGTAGCAATATCGTGCGAGTGTCTATAGAGACAAGAGTGCGGAGCGAAGCGGATTTGTAAAATTAGGTGACAGCAAAATAAAAGGATCGTGTTTTCACGATAGTTGACAAGTTTTACGGTATCTATCGCAAATATGCTGCTCTTCGACCACCAAATACGTCTGAACGTCTCTTTTGAATTATCAGCAAGCCAAACGTACTAAACAGCCCGTTGGAATCAACAAGACAGGTAGCATCCCAAAATTGATTGCTACCTACCTTGGTTTAGAGGAACCCGCATCTTACACGAGCCACTGTATGAGACTATCATCTTCCACCATTTTTGTGGATGCTGGTGCTACGATTGAAGATCTGAAACGCCACGGTGGATTGGATTCTTCATCAGTGGCGGAAGGTTACATAGCTGAGTCTATTGGGCACAAAATGAAAGTTGTTAAAACAATCACTTCGGCCGTTAAAAATTCGTCAGAAACTTCGTCAGAAACTTCGTCAGAAACCTCGTCAGAAACTAATCCAATTACTGATAACTTGAACAATGAAGCAGAATCATTCATCATGACAACTTCTTCAACAATTGTCAAATCATCAAATTTGGCAAAATGTTTAAAAATTCAAATAAAAAGTAATAGATTTCAATAACTGCACATTTAATAATGTAACTTTCTAGTTCTATTAATAAAGATTTCATTCAAATAATAATTGTGCACAATTATTTAAATCCTAATAATTCGAATTTGTGTATAAACTATAAAACTAGAAAATTGACGATCGGAATAGGACTTCACTCATGGCCGAATTCATATCATGCATCGTGAATGATATGAATTATTTCCACACTGGTCAGTGATATTTTGAAGTTTCGATCTCAGGTTGCTATTTTGATATGTGTCACTTTCGTGACAAACCGTCTAAAAATATACTATAACTCCTAGTAAAATAATCTACTATATTTTAATTAAAAGCAAAGTTGCGGCAAGAAAATTATCTTTTTAGTCATTTAAAATTCAAATTTTAATTAAAACGGTGATTAAAGTAACACTCAAAATATTCTATTTGTAGGCGATGCGCCGAAACATGAAATTTCCGTAGAAAAACAGCGGGCGGGGGGAAATTATTTAACATTTTGAAATATATTACGGTTCTCCTGAACCGGCCCTGAAACTACCTATTATGAAGAATGCTCATCCAGTTTCGCAATCTCCCGTTCGATTGTTATCTACTCATTGGGTCATCCAAATTTTTGAATAGGAACCCAATTGATATGACCCCTTAACTGTACCTCCTTAACGAAAAGTGAAATATTTACCAAATTAATTATAATCAAAACTTTACTAATCAATTATTACCATTACGGGGTGGTCGTGCAACAATAGAATAATTTTTTGTGTAACAAGTACACGGCATGCACAGAAGCATCTACGGGTTCCTAAACCTGTTTTCAGGTCGCAAGACATAGGCGCGCAACGTCCGATTTTCCACACCGTTGAGACAATGAAATAACAACTTATATTTGCAGTTATCGTAATAAATCGATGTACCTGTTATACTAGTTTGATATTCTAGCGCACGTCACTCGAGTTTATCGAAATAGTTTGATTTTGTAAAAACTGAACCCTTGTGAAATCGCCGCACGTGGTCATTGAATGTTTACTATATACCGAAGAACATCAACAAGTGCGTGTTTCGGAGGAGCACCTTTCGTTAAGGAATGCTATTGTTTAAATGAAAATTTTGAAAGAAAATTTCGTTGATATTAATTTTTTCGGTGATAGTTCGGTCGTGGTGGGCCTGTTGTGCGTGATAATGTTTGAAATGGTTTAAAATAACGATCAGTTTTTGAAGAAATTATAATGGAATGTGGTGGTCCAAAGAGGTGAGGAATGAGCCTGAAGGGTTTAATGATCATTGGAATGTCGCACGCACAAGTTAGTGAGTGACATGGCTCCACCAAAATGGCTCGACGCCCTCCGGTTGGGAGCCACTTGGTGGAGCCCCATCTGAACCCTCTGAACAACATTGGACAGGGGTCGATCATTTGTCAGGACCTTTGAATCCTTTGTGTATTACGGATGCGAATCACGAAATTTTGAGACCCAAACCGAGAAGGTAATTATAATTATTTTGTATTTTATTATTTTTTGTTGCGGGGCGGCAAAAGTGCTTAAACTTGTTACCTATTTTATAATCGTACGCCAAATACAGTTAATTTAGGTGAACCTTTGTAACAATTTGGTGTACGTCAGTACATCGAATTAAGTTCGAATCAGAATAATCTAATGCTAATCGAACAAAATTGCAGACGTAATTTATTCTTGTAGAAAAAATTCTTTTATAACCGCATTGGCTACTTTCGGCTTCGCGTTTTTATTTGTCAGACATCTGTTGTCTTTTAAGCCAAATTAAAAATTATAATTTCACAGATATTTTATTTGATTCATTTATCGCAATTCCTCTTATCTTTTTATTTTTAATGTTGCTTTTATTTTATGCTGAATTCTAATGGTATTAATTTATAGCATTATAGGTTTTTTTTTTGGTTTAAATGAGGTATTTTAATATTGAAATATTAGTTCTAATTAACACAAATGAGAAAATTTTAGACAAGCACTTAAAATCCACCAACTAATTCAAATTCTTTTGCTATCTATTTAAGTTCATGGTGTAACTGTTTTTTTTTAAATCCTACTGACGTAAGAATTTCAAACTTTTTATTCATCGGCTTATTTCGTTGGAATAAACAGTGAAGCTTGAGAATTTCACAATACAGGGTTGAGTTTTATTTTAGAGAAACCCGTCCTCGGACCCGTCAATATTATACAGGGTGGCGCAAAACTTAGCATTGAGGGGTGTAACATAGTTGGGTGTATATTTTAAAAATATTTTTGATTATACAGGCTGTTCTAAAAAGTCGTGCGGCAGAAAATTACATTTTTTAAACGAAACACGCTATATTTTCTATAAGGTTGGAAAATATTTCATTACGGGGTTTAAAAAATATACAGGGTAGTCCAAAAATATAGGTCACAAACTATACTTCGCTACTAAGCAAAAAAATTTAGATTTTTTCTTTAAATCATTTTAAAATAATAAGAAAAAACCAATTTGAAATTGAAACTTTACAGGGCCGTACCTCCTTAAGTAAGCTCCATCTGAAAAAAGTTTATAAGAAAAACTTTTTTTATGTTTATAGCGTAGTATAGATTGTGACCTATATTTTGGACCACCCTGTATAGTATGTCAATGTTTTTTACAGGGTCATTTAGAAGATATAGCTAATTATTAGTAAAAATGACACCTACTTTAACACTCTGTTATAAAGTAACTATAACTATTACAACATATACAAGGTGAATCACTACTAAACGAAGGAGATTTATAGCGAAACAGTAAAAGGTTAACAATTTTTGTCATTTTAATAGCATGTACGTTGATAAATATTACACTTTAAAATTATTTTGAAATATACAGCATGTCCCAAAAAGTCGCGCATTAAAGTTACATTTATCCTTATGGGACACTGTGTATATTATTGCGCTTTTGATTGTCCGTAAAAATATGGTATAGTTTCATAAAGGTTTTTATACTTAAATACAAAGTGTTCTGAGTTACTTCGACTTTTCTTAAAATATGGAGTATTAAAAAAAATGCAATATCTTCTAATCCAACAAATCATAACAAATTTACTCTTACACCAATCTTACACCGAAATAGTTGGTTATTAGACGAATGTATTTATAATTAAATATTAAATTTTAATCTTTACATGGTGTTCAGAATTTACAGGTTAATTATTAGATCATTCATTATGTAATATGAGACTATGTATTTTATTAATTCATAACCTTAACTAAAAATCCTCTTTTTTGATTGGTATACCTTAGTTTTTACGGGGAATCAAAAAACGCATTAAAATACAGGGTGCCGCATAAATAAAATACAACTTTAATGCGCCTCACTTTTTGTGACATACCGTATATTTCAAAATAATTTAAAATGTAAAATTTATTAACCTGTAGGCTACTAAAATGACAAAACTTGTAAAAGTTTTACCGTTTCACTATAAATTTTCATCCCATTAGTGGTGATTTACCATGCTATTCTATTAACATGTCTATGTCATTAGCCGTGTTTAATATTAATTACTTTTATTATCTGTAATTTTATTAATACAGGGCGAAACAAAATGTAAAACAAGCATATCTTAAATTTTTTTAATGAATTCCCCGAGGAATTCTCTATACAAGGTGTGTTTAAATTCGATGTCGTAATTTCTAGTGCGTGTTCCTGATACGAAATTATGACGTAAAGTCTACGTCAAAAATCGTAAATTTTAAACAGCAACAATAGCGTACAAAACCGCACATCTTATCGCATTTCGCTGTAAGAAACCGTTTTCGAGAAAATCGAAAAATGTTCAAAATGTTGATAAAACTCTTGTCACAGTGTTTGTCCTCGAACTCCTTCAAAACAGCTCAACCGATTTTAATGAAGTTTTGTATATATATTCGGTAGGTCTGAGAATAGGGGTTTATCTATTTTTTATGCTCATAAGTGCAATTGTTTAATAATTCAATTCAATATTTATTTTGTCTTAAAATTTTATAACAAAAGATTCAGTTTTTCCCTTTTTTTAACTTTACAATACCAAAAATAAAAAACAACTTAATATTTCATTAAATTATAACACAACTAATTCCTGTTTCCTTCTTCAACCTTCCATCCCTCTCTTCTCTAAACTTTCAGTATTTTTCTTTTCCTCTCCTCCATCACTTTCCTCCTCTCCAACACTTCCCTCATCCATTGTTTTCCTTCCCTTTCTCTCCTAGTAGTAACTTCCATTCCTTTTCCTCGTGTCTTGTTTCCCTGCATCCCTCTTTTATATGTATTATATTTTCCCATTCATCCCCACACAACCTGCATAATCTCTCCTCATCACTCATCCAATATTTATTTTCATTTTCTTCATTACCCATTCTGAACCTTGCAATCATTCCTTTTCCCTTTTGTTATGTACCTTGGTGTCTTGTCTGTCATTATTTTTATGTATTTCTCGTTATATTTTCCTTCCTTTATTTTTGCCCTTCTTTCCTGCTTCTGAGTATCTTTATCTCTTGCAATTATTTCCTCTTCCATCTTTCTCCCTCCTCTCTTAATCTCTTTATCTCTTCTCTCGCGTATCCCACTCTTTCATAGTATTTTCTTCTCTTTCTTCCTTTTCATATTTTACCTTCTTCCAACATTCATAGTATTTCATTTTCCTTCCTACTTCCCATTTTTTCTTCATACCTTACTGCAATTCTTCCTGCTTGTATCCTTATTTTTCTATTTCTAGCTCTTCTTCCACTATATACCCCGGTGTCTCCTTCTCTAGTCCTAACGTCCACCTCCAGCTCTTGCCATTCCCTCCAACCCCAAATCTCCGCTCCATACAGTACCACACTTCTTACCCTTTTCAAACATCCATCTCCTTTTCTCTATATCTTTACCAAATATCCTTTCCCTAACCCCCATACTTGTCCTACTATTCTATTTCCTTTCATTTTCATCTCTTTTATATGGTCTCCATCTTTGTTATCATATCTGATGTTGTAACCTAAGTATCTATACTTGTCTACTCTCTCTACCTCCTCCTCCCCCACCACCATTTCACTTCCTTTCTTCTTCCTTTTCTTTTTTAAATTCCATAATTTTTGTTTTCCCGACATTTGCTGCTAGTTTTTTTTTCCAGGTATTTCTTCATAAATTTAACTACTCCTCTCATCTCTTCTTCATTTCTCGCTATTGCCACAATGTCATCCGCGTATGCTAAAACCCATATCTTTTCCTTCCTACTACTATTCCTCCTACTTGATTTTTTCCATTTCCTCCTCAAGATCACTAATGTATATCGAGAATAAGATTGGACTTAGCGGACATCCCTGTTTTAGTCCTTTTTCCGTCCTAAATTCTCTACCTAGCTTCCTCCCTACCCTCGTTCTACACCTTGTTTCTTTGTATATTTCCTCTATTGCATTTTTTATATCTCTGTTTATTCCTACCTCCTCCATCCTTTTCCATAATCCCCCTCTTTCCACATTATCAAATGCCGCTTTAATGTCTAGGAATATTGCGTACATCTTTCCTCCTTTCTTTGCTAACTCTTTATTGATTATGTGCTTTAATATGTATATATTGTCTATCGTTCCTCTTCCTTTCCTAAATCCTGCTTGCCAATCCGGTATTATATTCTTTTCTTCTATTTCTTTTTCCAATTTTTTCTAACTATTTCCGCATATATCTTATAGCCCGCATTCATTATACTCACTCCTCTATAGTTGTTCGCTTTCTTCCTATCTCCCCCCTTGTAAATTAAGCATATTATTGCCTCTCTCCATTTTTCTGGTAACCCTTCTCCTTTCCATATTCTCTCGAATACTTCTCTTACTTTTCTCTCATTCCTTCTCCGATGTACCTCCATTGTTCTCCTTGTATTCCATCCGTCCCTTCTGCTTTTCCTTTTTTACTTTATTTATTGCTCTCTCCATTTCTTCTTTTCTTATTCCACCCTCTCTGTGTCTTATCCTTTTTTCTAACTTCTTCATTTCTTGCTTTTTTTCTCTCTCTCTCTACTAACTTCTTACAGTGTTCTTCCCATTTTTCCCCATCTATATTTGCTTCCATCCTTCCTCCTTTTTTCCTCTTTTATTAATGAATTCCCATACCTGTCCTTCATTTTAATTTCTCTAATCTTTATCTCGGTTTGTTTTTATGTTCTTCTTTATTTTTTGCACATATTTCCTTAAAATTTACTTTTAACCTTCTGTATTCATCTATCTCTATCTTTCCTTTTTCCATTTCCTTCTTCCTTTTCTTAATTCTTTTTCCCTTCTCGCATTCTCCGTTCCACCAATCTTTTCTTTTCTCTAATTCTTGTTTTCTTAATCTATACTTTCTCTTCTCTGTTGCCATTTCCATCCTAGCTGTAATTCTCTCCATCTCTTCCTCCACCTCTCCTTTAGTATTTACTTCCTCTTCCATTTCCTCTTTATATCTTTTTTATACTTTCTATATCCTCTTTACTTTTTTCGTTTATAATCACATAATCTATTACTGACTGGCCTCTTTCTCCTACATATGTAAATTCCCCTTTTCCTTCTTCTTCCAAATTTCCGTTCATTATTGTCCAACCTCTTTCTTCACATAGTTCTATCTTTTCCTAGTTCGTTTATTTTCTTATCCATTGATATCCTATTTCTTATCTCTCCATTTACCATTATTCCTCCCTCTTCTCCTATCCTAGCATTCAAATCTCCTCCTATAATCAACTTGCCTTCATCCCTTTCTTCTATTACCTTTTCTATAATTGCTTTCGTTGTGTCCATTTTCTTTCCATATATCGTAAAAATATTATATTTTCCCCTTTTTCCGTCTTTACTCTGATTTTAATCATCCCTCTACATTTTCTTCTTCTATTTCCCATTCTTTTCTTACCCCCACTATTAGTCCTCCTTTCGCCCTTCCCTTCCTCTCTTTTCTTTTTGCATACTGAATTTCCCATACATATTCTTTCGGCATCTTATCTTTCCATGTACTCCATTCTTTTCCTCCATCCAAGTTTCTACTAAACCTACCATTTTAAAACCCTTTATATAGTTCCAAAATCTACACCTTTGTTTTTATCCCTGCAATGTTCCAAAATAAGATCTTATTTTTCTCTTTATTTTTACCTCCACCCTTTTCTTCCCTTTTTTTCTTTTGCCCCCTTCTCAATTTTTAGTTTTTGGTGTCCATTTTCTTATCCTCCCTCGTTCTCCACACATCATCTTTCTTCTCCCTCCACCCACATTTTCCTGTATCCAATTTTCACTCTCAAATAATAATAATAATAATAATAATAATAATAGTTTATTATGTTAGTATCACAGAATAGTGCTTACAATCGTCTATATTGAAGAACATATTTACAAGTTTTAAACCCGTCAAATATAAATATATAAATAATAAAGTATTTGTATATAACATACACATACATATAGGATACATACAAACACACATCACAAACATAGTAATTACAGTTAAAAATCATTTGATGTGAGATTATAAGATAAGTATTCATTATACGAATAGAAGGCTTTCTTTAATAACATTGCTTTTACAGTTTTTTTAAATTCAATTATGGGAAGTACCTGAACCGATCTTGGGCAAGTGATTAAAAAATTGAACCCCTTGGAATTCAAAACTCTTTTCTGTTTTGCATAGTCTGATTGAAGTTGGCTTGATTATATTTTTTATACCTAGTAGGGTACATATGATAACCAGTTTCGAATTTGGAGATGTTACTTTTAACATATTTCATAGTTTCGTAGATGTACATTGATGGAAAAGTTAAGATGTTTCCCGTCACAAAACAGTGTCTACAGTCATCCACATAACCTATATCGTAGATGATTCGTATGGCCTTTCGTTGTAAACGAAAATTGATGGACATCTACTAGATCTACCCCACGCTGTTATAGCGTAAGAAATATGCGAGTGAATCAAAGCAAAGTATGCCATTATCGAAACACTTCTGGAAACATTGTTTACTAAATTTCGTAATGCAAAGATGTTACTAGCAATTTTTTAGATAGAATATGACAATGTTCGATCCAGTCAATTTGTCATCGATGATGACCCCTAGAAATTTTGTAGAGTGTGTTTTGTTTATTATTAGGCTCTCATCTTGGTTACAATCATTTGTTCGTAATGTAAAGATCATGTTTGTTGTTTTATCGTTATTTAGGCACAACCCATTATCATAGAACCATTTCCTTGCTCTTTCTTGTGCATTAGCCATCTCTCTCAGAAGATCCACCCATTTTTCAGCTTTAGTTACTAATGTTGAATCGTCAGCGTATAAAATTTTAATAGTATTATCAACAGAAAATACGTCATTAATAAAAATAATAAAGAGAGTCGGTCCAAGTCAAACCTTCTTCCTCCACTTTTTTTGCTTCCATTCTTATCTTAATCTGTATTTTCCTCTTCCTCTTTGTCCTATCTTCGTCTATGTATATTTTGGTACTTTTCATTCTACTTTTGTTCTTCAGTATCTCTATTTTGTCCTCCAAACTCGACATTTTAATTATCACTATACCTTTTCTTATCTCCACGGCTTCTTCTATTTTCTTTTCCAATCCTAGATTCTTCTTTATCAGCTCCTGTATTTCTTGTTTTATTTCATTCTTTTCTCCCTTTATTTCCATCCCTTTATTACCAAATTTTTCTTCTTCTCTTTTTTTCCAAGAGTTCTACTCTTTTCTCTAGACCATCACACTTCTCCTCCAAGTATTTGCACTTTACCTCAAACTTTTCGCTCATTCTTTTATTTCCTCATTTATCTCTTTCATTTTCTCATTATTCTTCTCTTGCACCAATTTCATTTCCTTTATTTCTTTTAACATTCCTTTCCATACCATTTTCATTTCGCCATCGTCTTCTTTTCTTTTGCTACTTCTCTAAACTCTCCCTTTCTTCTCTCTTCTCCTCCTCTTTCCCTGGTGATCTTTCTATTTTTTTACTTCTTCTAAATAACCTATACAATTCTTCTTCCTGTCTTCTTTTTCTTGTGTCTGTAATCGACCCTTCCGATTCCGACATTTTGATAAATTCTTTCTTTCTAAAACTGTTTCAGATTTCCCACCTTAGTTGATTAATTGTAATTGAGATAACACTTCACTAATTACTTTACTAATTTATACCCCATTAAACAAAGTTTATCGTTTTAAAATTTAGAAAATTATTCAATTATTCAATTCATGATACGCTTATCATATCTCGCACGCCACTCGTTATTTATGTCCTCGTTCTCTTTCACTTAATTAAACCTATTCGTATTCTTTTACCGATAATTCATCTATTTTAAAATGTTCATTTAATATTCAATTACTATAACTCACTCTAAACCACGTCTTTACGTTACCACTGCTTGAAACCGAATTCGCAATTTTAATAAATATTAATAATTGCATAGTAACAACCGGCCCGCAAGCCCTGGCCAATGGGAGCGCTTCCTACCCAAGCCACGCCAACGTTACTGACGGGAGAAACTGACGAGTCTCCTGAAATCTTAATTAATAAAAATGAATGTGTGTGTTTGTTTGTTTGTCCTCGAACTCCTCCTAAACCGTTAGTCCGATTGGAATGAAATTTTACACTTCTTCAGGTTGATTCCAGAATAGGTCACGAACATTTGATTTTTGCATTTCCCTAGCGGTTTCCGCGAAATCGCGAAAACCGATTGATTTGATGTAGCGAAGCGTGGCAGGACAACTAGTTCTATTATAAAATTTTTCCAAAATTCGTAAAGTTTTAATAAACTGTTCTCTAAAAAATAAAAAGTTTTTTTTAACTTCAACACACTGTAGGTATACAAAAACCAGGCATTTTTGGACACATGTTTGTATAAACTTTTGTCATAATTTCACGCCAGGACCACGCACTAGAAATTATATGTATGACATTGAATTTAGAGACACACTGCATGTCTTGTGACGGTAATTTTTATTAGCGTACTTCTTTTCGAACTATTTTTCGGATATTTTGTTCTTTACGGTGCTATTAACCCATAGCGACAGGCAACCAAACTCTTTGTGGGTGTCCTTTTGTGTCGGTCGCTTTAATAAACTCGTGGCGTCTATTTTAAATTTAAATCTCTTCTTACTTTGGCGAATCTCATCAGAATAAATTTCCTAGTCCTTATTCTACAAGTTTGTTGTTTTACTTTTCTTATGTCCTGCTACTTAAGGATAATTACTAGCGTTTTTAGATGGCGCCCGCCTGCCGCTTTAGAAGTTTCCTTCCTGCGACCCACTCTACGACACAGAGTTACGGATAGGGTTTACAGCTGCTTTCTCTGTAGTGTTAAATATATTTTTAAGTACTTAATCAACAAATCTGTAACAGTCTTTTTTGGGAATTCTTAGTACAATTAATTACCTTTCAAGCAATATAGTATATGTAGGGTTAAAGTTAATGGAAACGGTAAATATTTTATGAAAACCGAAAGCTATTGTATTTTATATGCAAACATTAAAGTGTCTTAAATACAGAAGTGTCCAGTACATATGTGGATGAAGTTAGCCCCCATTTTTTTAAAATTACATAAATTGTTAGTTTATTATTTTATTTTATTCTTTATTGTTCTAAAGTTATACGGCCCAAAAACAACACAATAAACTCAAAACATACTTTTATAGCGACTCCCATTTAAAAAAAATGTATTGTTCTGGATTGTTTTAGGTGTTGTGGACATTATTCCAAATGATCATTTTTTAAAAATAAGTTTTTACAAAGATTTACAAAATATATCAACAAATTCGGAAATATTTTTTAATTTAAATATTTTGTTAGTTGTTCCAGGTTGTTTATTCTATACGTTCCAGAGTTATAAGATCAATTTTTTTTTTTTAAAAAGTTTTTGTATTGTTCTGGATTGTTCTAAGAGTTCTAAGCATTGGTCAAAGCTATCAACATCAAACTTCAATGCACATCTAAATACTATATCTAAATTAAGCACTAATTTGTATTCACGTCTTTCCATAATCTCAATAATTAGTTAATAATCAATTTTTTTTTAATTTTAAATTTCCAAAAACAAGACAATCTCATTTATCCAATTTAGAACTAATTTTTACCTATGATGGTTTATTCATAATATTAATAAGTAGGAAATAATATATAATTGTTCATCTAATTTTGCTAAGTATTTTAACGGTTAGGGCAACAACTTGTTTAACCGAGCGTTTAACAAATTCACAAATCGAAAACTAAGGTCATAATCTTATTTATCGAATTATGAACTAAATTGTACCCACGATGATTTATCCATAATCTCAATAATAACTTTTTTATACAATTTTAGTTTTAATTCACAAATAAAAAACATATCTACCGAATTTAGAAATAATTTGTACCCACTATGATTTTCCGGTAATGTCAATAATACTAGCTATCATCGATTCTTTTATATACGGTACACTTTTAAAAATTTCGACAAAAACTCGTTCAAAAACTTACAAATCGTAAATAAACTTGATAGTATGATTTATCAAATTTGAAACTTATTTATAATTATGTGTGATGTTCTTACCGACGTTCTTACAAAGGCAAATTCGCAAACTGTCTGATTACCAGAAAATTTTAATAACTGTTAGGGCGCACAGTAAATAAAATTATATCACCAATAGAGTAAACTTTATTAAAAACCGTGTTAACAAAGATAATTAATTTTTGCACATTTATTTTTGGTTTTGTTTGTACATTACTATTTATGTATACGTATTTTGTAGTTGACGCCAATCAGTTTAGTTTTTAATTTGTCGTATTCATAATATGTATTGTTGGACATCCAATCGTTTTATAATGTCTAGTTCCAGAAATCCACCGAGTGTATTTTGGTGGTACGTAATTTATAATTTCTTCTAATTTATTCAGTTTGTACCGTACAATACAATACAATTTTAAACTAAGAAATTCCAACAGTTTATACTATTTATACGTGTCCATATTACACAAGATGTCGTTATACACACATTTTACTGAATACAATTTTTCCTCTAACCTTGTTAGTTTATGAGATACAGGCTGACAAGTTGTGCAGAAGAGATACAATTTTTAATGCATACCTGCTCGGTTCATACAAATACATAGTCTTTCCAAAACAGTTTAACAGAATTAATTTTGTGAAATTTTAATAGATCAGTTCGAACACTTTTTATTGTACCATATTCCTAAAACACCCTGTATTTAGAGTTAATACTTTTGCCTGCAATTTTTCACTAAATTTCTTATATAAGGTACCCTTTGTTGAACTACAACACTCCATTGCCAAGATTTTTAATTTTTTGTTGTAATAAAGACACTTTTCTACGGACATATAGTTTTTATTTATCTTTTTGATCAAACGAAGGAGTCGGATACATTTTTGGTGGCGATTCCATAACTCAAAATGTTAGTGGCCCAAATCGTGATGGGGCTGATCTTGGTCTTCATTGTATACTATAGATTACGTTAAATACATGAGGACCAAAACTACATCATCCCTACTGAAACGTAATCGATAATTCCCTGTAATTTATACAGGGTGTCCCGTAAATAAGAATGCGTTTCAGAAGTAGTGGTTTAAATTAAGAACCTTAAAGAAGTCTTGAAACAATACAAAATTTCTTAATACTAAGATAATGGTTCTGAATTTTAATTAGATAAGCTATAAATAAGATTTAATTGTTTAATTTAAGACAGTTGCTCTTTTTTTAATGCAGACCCTATATTAAAATAAGAATCTGTTTCTTATGTTAATTTTTTGTCTTAAAATTAATTATTAATTTCCTTATGGCTAGAATTGTTAAATCTTGAATCTAAAATGTACAACTACCCACACATATTGATTAAAAATGTTTCGCTTTTACAGAAAATGGCTTTAGATAATTATGTTTCTGTTTTAGTTAACTGTAGAGAATGTTTTACATTTGACTGTAGCTTTAATTTAATGTTACTTTTATATTTTAACCATTTCACTATATACGAGGGCGGTCTGAAAACTTTCCGACCTCAACGTGAAGATGGCAGCACTCGTCAATAAAAGTCAGGGAATGTAGTTGTGCATCTTTTGACAGCAACACATGAAAGTTTCAGCCATTTTGGACGCGCAGTTTTTATTTGACAGTCGTTTGAGTGAGTCGATGTGAGTATTTTTGTGAAAATAGAAAAAATCGAGTATCGAGCTGCTATAAAATATTTGTTTTTGAAAGGGAATACGCCTACGCAAATTAAAAATGAGTTAGACTCTGTGTATGGGGACTCTTCTCCGTCATTTACCATTGTGAAATTTTGGGCAGCTGAATTTAAACGTGGCCGTAAGAGCTTGGGGAGATGATGAACGTTCTGGACGTCCAAAAACTGTAACTACTGACGATAACATCGCTAAAGTTCACCAAATGGTGTTAGACGACCGCCGAATTAAAGCGAGAGACATAGCAAAGGCAATGAAAATGTCCAAAGAACGTGTTTGTCACATATTAAATCAAGATCTAGGCATGAGAAAGCTGTCCTCGCGTTGGGTGCCGCGTTTGCTAACGTTAGACCAAAACGTGTTCGAATGATCATTTCCAATGCTCTGTTGGCGCAGTTTAGGCGCAATAAATCCGAGTTTTGGCGCCGATTAATTACTGTAGATGAAACTTGGATACACCACTATACGCCTGAAATAAAAATACAGTCAAAACAGTGGACTGCAAAGGGGTAAAAAAGCAAAATCTGTTTTTTCGGCTGGGAAAGTGATGGCGACTGTTGGGATTGTCATGGAGTTATCCTAATCGATTATTTTCAAAAGGAAAACCATTACAGAGCATACTACGCATCATTACTTGACAAGCTAAAGGCAGAAATTGCGGATAAACGGCCACATTTGCAGAAAAGAAAATCCTGTTTCACCTAGACAACAGTTGCCATAGCGAAAATTCATGAATTACGGTTTGAACTGCTTGACCATCCACCTTATTCACCAGATCTAGCCCGAAGCGACTTTTTTCTGTTCCCTCAACTAAAAACTGCGCTCGGAGGACAAAGATTTTTGTCAAATGAGGAGGCAATCACCTTCGTGAACATTTATTTTGCAGAGAAGAACGCCGAGTACTATTTGGACGGATTAAAGAGATGGGAGCATCGCTGGGAGAAGTGTATAGAGTCACAAGGAGACTATGTAGAAAAACAAAAATAAATTTTAAGATAAAAATTCTTGTAGCTATGTTAGGTCGGAAACTTTTCAGACCACCTCGTATGTTCTACTTAACAATTTTAGGGAATGGATAAATAAAGAAAATTCTAATTTATTTTATCACAATGTAACATAATTCAGAGATCTCCGAACAGTTACTTAGCTTCTGTATTTCCTAATAACCTTAATACGATTTCAAATTCACTGGTGTTCAGGTCACTCAAACCAGAATTAATTGCATCCATCTTTAACCAGCCCAGTACAAATATAACGTACGTATGGATGCCAATTTTGACAGTTAATTGTTAAGACATGATCTTAGCTTAAGTAAGTGTGTTTTTGGTTTGAGATAAATAAATTTTAATTTAAGATAACCTTCGTAACGGAAGAATAATGTATTTTGATATAGTTCAAACAATAAAGATAGGGGTGATCCATTTAAAAATGGACTTGGTTTGCGTTTGGTCCCTTTGTATTAATAGTTTCCTACAATAAATTTAATTAATAGTAACACAGCTAATGACATGGAAATAACATGTTAATAGAAATATATGTCAAATTATTTCAAGTTAACAGAACGTCAAAGTAGGTGTCATTTTTACTGATTATTAGCTATATCTTCTAAAATACCGTGTACAATTCCTTGATATGTTATATTTTTTAAAGCTCTTGATGATAATTTTCAAACCTCAAAGAAAATGTAGTGTGTTTCATTAAAAAAAATGTAAGTTTATGCTGCCACGACTCTTTGGAACACAAGGTATAATCGAAAATATTTTTAAATGTTCACTTAGTAACTATACTAAATGTGACAAATTATGAAAGTTATATCTTTTCTATTGACTAACTTATCATCCGATGTCAGAAGTTTGCACCACCTTGTATAATTTCCCATTTTTTGGAGACTAACATCCACTTAATGAGATCTTTCACGGATCTTCACAGTAGGTTTATCATTGGTTGCTTTGTCAATCTTTTTGGTACAGCTACCAATGGAGTCGTGTCCTATTTGTACTTGGGATATAAAATAATATAAGTAATAATTCTCTTGTCAATTTTTCTTTAATCGTTGATTCTACCCATCTGGTTTGCCAGATAGTAAAACGATATTCTGTGTAATAGTTATTTATGTATCAAGGCACTTAACTAAAGTTTGATTGTTCATGAAAATGTGTTTTAGTTGCAGAGGCGATAGCCGAAGCAAATAAAACACGTGAGATGTCACTATCAATAACATTTTTTTTTTTGGGTTAAGAGCAAATTTTTTTATCTCTGGTGCAAGCATAGTATCTTTCTGTTATATTCACATTAAGTACGTGGAGACACTTCCACTTCCAAGTGTAGCAAGTAAGCATAAACGTAATTGCTATATCAGTTACTTTTAATATTCAAATAAATATTGAGTTTCTATGCATTATTGGCTATTTCTCGGCTAAACACCACATTTTGGCGATGAGGATGGGATACCAGCCTATATAATGTTTGATAAAATATCAGAATGCGTTTTGACCTTTTTCTTCACCTGATAAACAAATATCTAGAACTACTAATAACCTTGAGGAATATAAAACTAAGAAATTTCCAATCAATTAAATTGTTTACGTAAAAGATTTTCGCTCAAATAAACGTAAACGGTTTAAAGCAGCCATGTCAAACTCAAAGTCACTGGTGGGCCAAAAGCATGAAGACCATAGACTAGGTGGGCCGCAAACCTAATCTTAAAGAAGACAAACTACTGAAAATCTTAACGAAAAAAAGTACTATTATGTTAGAAGTATATTTATTAAATTTCAATAAAAGGACATTACAAAAACTTACAAACATTAACTTCTTTTGCCAGATATTTGACATCTTTTGTCTTTAATTAAGTTGTCTATTTGTGGCGTGAATTTATCGGCGGAAATAACTTTTTAAAACTGCGTCCAAGTGTGCGTCCGTCAATCGCGATCTTGCAGGGAGACTTGTTTCCTTTAAGTTTTCTCATTTCTTGGTATTGAAAAGGCAAGTACTTATAAAATTCGAATGTACCAACACTATCAAATTTTTCTTTTAAATGGGTTTGACACTGAATCTCAATCACTTCCATCTGCAAGTGAGGGAACTTTATCAATATCGATAGTGAAAAGACCAGTAAATAAAGAAAAATTGTTTTCTTGGGACTTAAAATCCTGAAAACGCTTTTCAAATTCTGACAGAAGGCTTCCCATTTTCTCTGTATACATTTTGTATGATATTGGGCCACTTGTACTTTCCTGATACGCCTTGCAAGTCGGAAAATGTGACAGATTATCTACCGCTAACTGGTTTTTCCACAGCATCATCTTACACTTGAAAGCTTTAACATGATCATGCATATCTGTTATAACTTGACGTGGTCCTTGCAATTTCGTATTTAAGTCCGACAAGTGTATTGTGATGTCTACCATAAAATGAAAGATCTTGTAAAAAAGGTACGTCGGATAATAAGCTGACATCTTGTTCTTTCACTTCCATGAAAAAAGGCGTATTTCTTCTTTGCGCATCTTAGTTCATCATCACAGTACTTTATTTTTCGGTTTTTAACAGGCTCGCGAGCCGCATTACATGGCTGTTTTCAAATTGATTCGGGGCCGCAGGAAAATGCTCAGTGGGCCACATACGGCCCGGCCATGTTTGACATGGCTGGTTTAAAGCAAAAATTGTGGAGAGAGTAGATAGTGTTATTTATAAATGTTGGATATATGAACTAAAATGTATTAGTAAACGCCATATAGATCAAATATTAAAAGTTAGACCAAAGAGCATATACCTGGTTAGACTTAATGATGATAAAATTGTTGATGAAAATGTGAACCCTGTATCTAAAGTAAATTTAAATGATAAGATAGGTATGTAACTTTAAAATAGCTTAGTAGTAACAATACAGAAAATGTTAATTCTTCAGATAGCGTTAGAGATACTGCTAGTGAAAACTGTAACGAATTTAACCTAACTTACCTGTTATTAGGCGTTTGACAAGGACCAAGAAAAGACTAGAATTTTGATTTGTAGCTTAGAGAGAGAGAGTGTTATATTTACATTAAGTACGTGGGAGACACTTCTACTTCCAAGTGTAGCAAGTAAGCATAAACGTTATTGTTATATCAGTTATTTTTAATATTTAAATAAATATTGAGTTTCTATGCATTATTGGCTATTTCTCGGCTAAACACCACACTTTCCAAACTGAGGCACCCTATAATAAAGTTGAGAAGTATCCTGTTCATGTTTGTCACATTTCGGTATCACGTACTTTACATGTTGTCCGAGATTTTTTTGTCATCAAAGATAATTCCAAGTTATCTAATTGTTCTTTGTTGTAAAATGTCCGTTGTTAATCTTTAGTTGGATCCCAATCTTCTTCATTATGACGAATTTCTTCTTTTCACATCAGTATCAGCCCATGATCTTAGCTATGGGACCTGACATGGACTTCGACTTAATTTCTTGAATGATTCATCTTAGGGAACCGAAAGCATTCTTAATATCGATTGCTACTAGAACATTTCAATTTCTAACATAACCTAACCTAACCTAATTTACATTACTTTGGGTTAGGTTGGATATATGATGAACCTAACATACCTAATAAGGCATTTCAACGCTTTTACGAAAATGGCGTCTGTGGGACAGACAAACCTTTGTTTACATTCATGTGTGTGTAGTTTCTGTGTCCTTTAATCTTGAATTTTCGTACTTTTAGTGGTTGTTTTAATTAAGTTAGTTATAGAAACTGTGAAAGAGCATGTAAGTCCAATTTATGTTTAAAATTACGAATAACAGGAATTCTGAAAAACTTAACATGGTTTCGATTTTCTCTACTGCCACAGTTTATTGCATTAGGATAGATTACAAAATAATTAAAACGTATAACTAATCATTTTTTAAAGGTCTTTGACAGCTATCTGACAGCGCATTGAAATGCCTTATATAATAGAACCCAACCTAAATCAAACTAACTTAAGCTAATGGTTTCGGCAGTTCCACAACTGGACGTATTATGTCATGATCTGAAAAGAAAAGGTTAATTAATAAAAGAATCGCAAAACAAACCCTTAAAAGTACTTATCGTAATCTGACAATTCGAAAAGGAGGAGAGAAGAAAAGGCACATATACCTATTCCAAAGTCAATAAAAATAGAACATAGGACTACACTACACCTTGTCATTAAAAACACACCCATAATTACGACTTCATACGTAGAACTGAATATGGTTTACATTTTAGAAAAAATTCCGGTATCTAGTGACAGATATAATAATTCTAGGCAACACTGGTGCAGAAGTGCTTTCAGAAAATTATCATAAAAGTGAAAATTAACTTGGAAATTTCGAAAAAAACATTTTTTTGCAGTTGGATGAGTATATTTCAAAAAACCTGTTTGGGTCTAGGTTGGATAGTTTGAGAATAGTAACAGTTTATCAGGGCAAAACTCGAAAAATCTAAAAAACTTGATAACAATGAGAGGGAAAAATATAGACGAATTACTATTTTGGATCAACAATGTTGAAAATGATGCTCGGATATTTTCTGTAAAAGTTTTGATGCCGTTCTGGCAAAGACGTTTTTGTTTGGTCACCTGGTCGATTGGTATAACTGTATAACTGATTTTTTGACTTCTTTGCTACCACAATTTATACTTAATGCGTTAGTCAGATCGTGGAGTTCCAAATTCAGTAAGGAACGTAACATTTGAGCTGCACCAGTGAAAGTACTTCATTCAATACTTACCCATTTATTCAGTAGGTATTTGGTAATCTGAGCGATACTGAAAATATCGGAAAATATTTTGACATATGATTTTGGAGTTTATTTTTTTAAGGTCACGGATATATAAAATTGAGAAAATACTTTTTGTTATTAAGTTATAAGATTTTTATATATTATTATTATTACGATACTTTTTCATAAATACTGTTTACAAGTTACTGTTGATACAGATACAATAGCTGCTTTCGATTTGCACTAATCCTCACCTCACATCAGTTAACTAGCAAAGCCAGCATACTACATGCGCATGAACAATAATTATATTAACATTTATCAGTTGACTAATCAATATGAATGCAGAGTACATGAATTCGTAAAATGAATCGAGAGTAGGTATGCGCTCGCAGAAGTCATAACATATTAATAAGGTATTCCAAAAGTGCGATTGATTGTTTTGAATTTCAACCAATCAGAAACTGAGAATAAATGAGAAACTCACAGTTAATTTTGTAAATGAAAAGCGCCTAGTATAATAAAAAGATTGTGTTTACATGCTTATACCCAGTATACTATTGGCGCGGAGTAATAAACCTGTCAGAATTATCGAATCCCCGTATTGCAGTGGCGTAGGTACCTGATACGTTTGAAAATCATATTTTTAGTAGGTAAATATATTATAATAGTAAAATCTACCTTGATATGAATTATTATGTGGTTTCTTTTATTGTTTCAATCCTTACTTTGTGGAATCTATTTTTCATAGTAAATAATTTAATTCAGCAATATTCCACCGTTTAATAAGATATAAATAGATACAAAACTTTTGTAAAACACAGTATTTGAATATAAAATTAAACTCTAAAATCGATAAATGACAAATGTGTCGTTTCTCAATTTGTCTATTTTAAATTTTAATTTTATATAGGTACGTATACTGAGTTTTACAAAGTTATGAATCTATTTGTATCTTATTAAACTGTGGAATATTTCAAAAAATTATTTACTATTATGTGGTTTGTTTCTTATTATTACAATTAAGAATCGATATAGCTAAATAAAGTAATTTTAAAACAATTATTCTTTAGCGTCAAAATGTGTGTTGGATTATCTATCATCAGGTAAAGTGCAGTCATTACGGCAGACGGGTTGTAATTTCTGCGAAAGATTACAGATAATTAGTTGTTTGACCGAAGGGCTTCGTATACTTTCTAAATGAAAAATATGTTTAGTTTGTTATTAGCAATGAATCGGCTTGTTTGTTTGTTTGTGTGTTAGTGCAAATAATTTTGAAATGGAAAACTTTTCACCAGCAAAACGTGTTAAAAGTGGTGCGTTATCTGCTAATGAAAAAATTATAATTTTAAATGTGCATGACGCTGTTCGATGTCAACACCCTGCAAAAGTGTCGATGATATTGTAGGATTATGTTCTGCAATGACGGAAATATCAAAATCCACCATTTATAAACTAGTGAGGAAAGAAAAATTTGGGACAAGTGCTTCACCCACTTCCATCTCCTGGTCGGCGCCCGATGGAATTAGATGATGCAATGAGGAATTCTGTCCGTAGAAAGGTTCACTCGTTCTACTTACGGAAAGAGATTCCTACAATCGATAAGATTTTACTAGCAGTAAATGAGGATGAAAATCTACCCCAAATGAGTCGTAGAACACTGTGGAAACTTCTTCGCAAGTTGAAGTTTACTTGGGAGAAGATAAATAGAAGATCCGTTTTAATTGAAAACAAGAGATTATTACATGGAGGAGAAATTATCTTCGGGAAATAAGAAAATATAGGCGTGAAGGCAGGCGTATATTCTATTTGGATGAAACCTGGATCAATGCAGGACATACCGTAAAAACATGGCATGATAATACCGTTACGAGTGCTCGACAAGGATTTATAGAAGGGCTATCGACAGGATTTCGACCGCCTTCTGGGAAAGGAACACGGTTAATTATTACTCATATTGGCAATGAAGATGGCTTTGTAGATGGTGGTTTGTTAGAATTCGAATCAAAGAAAACTGGCGACTACCACGAAGACATGAATGCTAATGTGTTTGAAGAATATTTTGAGCAGATGCTAGATTTGATACCCCAAGGATCTATAATAGTTATGGACAACGCCAGCTACCACTCACGAAGATACGAAAATTTACCTACCAGCGCTTGGAGGAAAGCAGAAATTATAGATTGGTTATCTGTTAAGAATATAACTTTTGAGGATGACATGGTGAAAAGAGAATTATTGGATATTGTTAAAGTTCATAAGAATAAGTATATACGTCATGTTATTGACGAAATGGCAAAGAATCGGGGCATTGAAGTACTGCGTTTACCACCTTACCATTGTGAGCTGAATCCTATAGAGTTGGTTTGGGCTCAGAAAAGGTGACGTCGCTCGTAACAATACCACTTTTAAACTCGACGACGTGAAAAACTTCTGGAAAATGCATTAAACAAAGTAACACCTGAAAGATGGAAGAACTGTGTATCTCATGTCGTTAAGGAAGAAGACAAATGTTGGCAACTGGATAATTTAGTAGAGATAACATTGGAGCCAATTATTATATCAGTAAACACACAAGACAGCGATTCTGATTCCGAAATGGAAATTTCAGACGAGGAAGAAAGTTAAATGACCAAGCGTAATGTGCCTGAAACAGTGTTCTACTCTCTAAACACCATTTATTGTAACCATGAGTGAGTATTGTCAGTTATTTTTAAATATACCTATTTTACCTACTAATGTCTTGTTATTTAAATGAACATTTTTATGCCTGTTACTTTTATCTATTCATTTTGATAAGTTTCCATGACAACCACATAATTTTATAATTGAGCCAAATTTACTTTTTGATGCCTAAAAATCGGTCCCCGCAAATTAATTGTAATTGTAATAAATGTACTGACGATATCTGCATTACTATTTTATTTTATATTTATGTCATATATTATTTATATGTTATTTATTTTATTTGTATAGTAGATCACATTACAAATTTTACTTCTTACGTATTATATACCATTATTTTTGTATCTTGGTATAATACCCACATCTACGGCTATGATTCTCGTTTCTGTCAGTACCTGGGCTGATGGCAACGTGTTTACACAGATTAAACTATTGTTCTCAGACCCTAGATGGGTCGATATGCTGCAAGAGCGGCACAATGATCGTATTTTGGTTAGAATTTATTGGTTTTACTTAACCGTAGAAGTACCGCTTTCACAAGAAAATAAAGAATTATTTCAAGCAATTATGATTTATTACTCCGCGCCAATAGTATACAGACTTTA